>VXAD01005369.1:0-69874 GCA_013399195.1 Dicrurus megarhynchus | reverse complement strand
GCAGGCTTGTGAAGAAAATAATAAAGATATTATTGTTATGCTGTGACAGCCGGTTTAGCTGGGGCTGTGCGACACAAAGCCGCGTTGGTTACCTTAATATTTTGTAGAGAACTTAAAGGTATTTCACTGCGGCGAAGGTTATTTCCGCTTACAAATCTCAAATTATTCAGGTGGAAGCTTAGAACGCTGTAAGATGCGGGGGGATGGGTAAGCAGGGCTCGGGGAATTGTCTGTGCACCAGAAAAGCATTTTTACTATTTGACTCTTTGCTATTTATTGACTCGTTTCCTTTGAAAAAATTTCTAAACCTGCTGTAACTGTGACGGTAGTGGTCAGTACTGGAGCATCAATTCCGTACAAAATTTAGAAACGTGTGTTTATTGCATTACACCACGCGCTGTGCTAAATTCGTATTGATGTGTGTGTGTGCGCGGCATGGCTGCTGACTCGATTCCTCCTAATACACGAGCTTAAAACCTGGCTGTTTGTGGATGAAATCCAATTTCCATTCTAAGCTCCCTGGGAGACAGCCTTAGTTTTAGTAATCACTTACCATTAATACTGCCCCAAACAATTTTTAATACTTAAAATACACGTATCATGTATAATATATAGCACATCACCTCTGCTTATAAATTACAAGCCAGATATGTAATGCATTATAGGATATTAAACCGTGCACATATTAACATCTAAACAGGCTCCTGCCCAAATGCATTCACAAATTAAGAACTCAAGCCAGTACTGTACATAGGAAACTTTCAATGACTTCTTTGGGAATTGTGTCCCAGGAATGTGATATCTAGCCTCCTTGCCAGCAGATGAAATAGATGCAGCAGATTCAGTAACAATTTGATAGCATATATGGTCAGAAAAATGATTGTATAAAAATGGAACTTTCTTACTCATCATATACCCTTTGTATCTAAGATACTCTGACTCATAATTGCTTAGTGTACTGACTGAAATAAAATTCTAGGCTTCTGTTACCTTGGCAGTTGCTGACACAATTATGGTACAGCAAACTGGGAACTGGTTATAACTCTTCCATTTTCTTTACTAAGTTACAGCCAAAGAATTTTATTAGTATTTGAGCTAGAAAGAGCACAGCATGACTTGTAAATCTCAGGTCCAGTTTGTAGGGTCATCAGTCCTAAGAGGCCTCTTTTTATTTGTAAACCAAGCAAATGACTTACAGAAACTTTTGAAGAAAAAAATAAACCCCACGATGTTCGAATTAAGCCATCTTGAGTCAATTTCCGCAGTGGAACTGGATAAATTATAACACTGCTCTCTTTATCTCACTGACTATGTCCCATTCATCTGTAGCAACATTGAAACAAACAATTCTCTGGTTTTTAGACCACATCTGTTTTACTGTGCCCCCTGCACCAATTTTAATTATGTGACAGATCTGATTGGATTCAGCACCTGCAAGTCCTCCCTTTGGGATCTCCAATTAGCTTATAAAACATTTACTTGATTGCATTCTTGAAACAAAAATATTGTTTCATCCTAACAACAGAAATATTAAAGCGTAGAATAAAAAAGGTTTCTACGCGATATGCGTGCATGTTGTTTGTGTATGTAGCTTCCATAAGCTTAGAGGAAAAAGTGGTAATCCTGAAACCTAATTTCCTCAGACTCAGCAGATGTCTGTCCTGTGTTAGCCTGTTTCTTTACTGACAGCTGTTTCACAAGTGCCTCCCCTCGTCTCTACAGAATGCCTTTTGTTTAATAATTTCCCTCTATGTTATCTCCCATCCTACTTAGACAAGCTTTTTCAACTTTTCTGGTAGTTTTAGAAGGTTTTTCAGTAGTTTAAAGACAGACTTACTTTTGAAGAAGGTAGTTTTAACTACGTAACTAGCCTCTCAGCTGGTTTCCTAGTAACAGTTCTACTTAACTAAGCAGATAGCTGCACGTAATCAACATTTCAACCAATACTGATTTAGCACTAAGGAAAGTTTTAATTTTTACAGGTATGCTTCAGAATATGCGCTTTTTTCTCCTTGTTTAATTGCTTGGAGCAGTGATAGTGAAGGTCTAGGGGGGAATATAACATAAAGTGCAGCCCTCTAGTGGCAGAGGTCACTTGGAGTTTAAAGCAAGCTGGGTCTTTGTCATGGGTGGGGGCAATGAAAGGAACAGCTTTTAGCAAAATGCAGGCAACTGCCCTGCATTGTTCTTGGTCTGAAGCACGAGTGAAAATAGTTGTGGCGGCCTGTAATACCAACTTGCTCCCACTCTGTTGTAATATCTGTGCAGAAAGTACTGATGAAAATATAAAAAAGTCTGTATCAGTAGAGTTTTCCTCTTTTTCCAAATCTGTAATCTATTGTTCGTCTTTTCTGTTTTCAGCCAACTCCAGACTGGCATACCTGACCAGAGGTTTTTCAAGCAGTTGTGGGATCTTGATTTCTTTCCTGTCTGTGTCAGTCACCTCCTACCACATAATATATTCTGTAACTTCAGTAAGAGTTTGTTCAGAGATGACATGGAGTACAAATTCCATTTGCCAGCTTTATTTCTAAAATCATTCTCAGCTGGTGGAGATATGGATGGAAACATTCAAATTAATCTCTCCCACGGACATGAGACCTATACTTAAAAGTGGAAGGGATTAGGAATAGGGAGAAATTAGGCATATATATTAACAAATAGAAATCTGCGTAATAACTCAGGTGAAGTTCTAGTAGACATCACTTAATCTGATAAAGCCTACTTTGTAGAACAAGACTCAATTTCCTGTTTCTTTTAGAGGTGATGGATAGTTCTCATCTGACTAACAGAATGAAGAGTTCATTTTTCCCCTTATGGGAAATATGACAGAGTCCAATAATCATTGGATGAAAAACGATACCTCTTAAACATCCTGGCTAGGTAAAAGAAAACAAATTCTGTCTTTGCCCAAAAGGACTGGCAGCTTTTCATTACTGGATGGTTGCTGTAACTCCTGTAAACTTTGGCTTCACTAAAATTACAGTTAGTGATGAACTCGGAAGACTCTTTCAAGTCTTTAACATCCATCTTCTGTTTATGACACTTTTTTCCTCCAATAATTTATCAGTTAAACTATTATTATTGTTGATTAAGTTATCCATTTGTTGCTTGTTTAAATACTGCAGAATTTGTTCATCAGTAAATATTTTTTAATTTCAGTGGAACTTCTCCAAGATTCCAGCAATATTAACCTGAAAAAAATCAAACCCAGTGTTTGGGAAAAAAATTGAACACATATTAGGCAAAAAATGACCCAATTATCTGGTTTTCCACATTTATATTGGTTTTATTATGTTCACCTATATTATATGCATTGCCAGACTAAACGGCAAGTGTTAATAGTCATACTCTTCACTGAAAAGAGCATGGACAACTGCTAGACCTCTTCATATTGTAGATCATTGCTGTGTAGTCGCTTTCTTTTTCTGGGAAAAGTCAGAATGATAACTTAGAATCAGTAAAAATGTGACCATACTGTTTGTCATAATGTGAATATGTTGGCTAAAATTCTTTGTCTGGTGGTGGAAGGAGGAAATGTTTGTAGGAAATCAGTGCCCATTTCCCTCTCAGCAGACAGATCACCTATCTTCCATTCTGACAAAATTCATCGAATTTTACAGATCCCTTTTTTGACTTTTCTTCAGAATTAAGGAATTGAATTGCTGAATCTGTAGGTCAATTTATAAGGGTTTACCAGAGGATTTACCCAGATCTCAGTGTAGAAAAGAAGATAGCCTCAGGACAACGTAATTTTTCATCCCTCCCAAGGAATTGACGTTGTCGATCCAGATATCTGAAACTCCAGTGCCTGAACCACTTACCCCAAAAAGTCATCCCGCTGGTGATCTCTATGTACAGTAATTTAAAGACTTTTTGTTTCTCAGGATGAAAAAAAATAAAGACTAGATTTCAATTGCCTTCCAAAAATAGTAGTATCTTCTGGTTTCTTTATGTTCTTTTGTGTGTGTGTTGTTTTGGTTCTAATAGAAAAATAGATATTCAGGGATTAAAACTGATATAAACTATGAGTAATTCCACTGTAATGAAACAATGTAATATCATGTGTGAGAAATAGCAGTATCTCCTAGTGTATCTTCATCAGTTTACAGTGTTACTGATTGTGTACCTTTTGTTACTATCTTACAAAAGGACACAGGTGAAGCGTCCCGTTTACAAACTGAATTCAGCCAGCTCTCGCTCCAGATGCTTCAGAATGCATTCCTTCAACAGTATGGTGAACAGGGTATTTTTCAAGGCATCAGCACACCTGTTTCCAATCTCTGTTATTATAATTGCTCTAGCAGTATTACCATTTTATGTGTCATCTTGCCCACCCACCACCAACTGTCTTATTTGTTTGAAATTCTGGCACTTTACAATAAATGAAGTAGTTTCTTTGATTCTGTTGTCAAGCTTGAGCCCCTTTCTGGAGTAATGTAGTCTTACAATATAGGACCTTAATCAGGATTGGTTTAGAATTTTGCTGCAGTTCAGCTCACATACAAAAGTTATTTCAGTGGAGAAGATCAGAATTCTTTCTGGAAAAGGAATGGAAAGGGGGAAAGTAAACATGTTGCACAGTAGACAAAGAAAAATAAGGACAAATGCATTGATTTTTTCTCTCATAAACAAAATTTATATTAAATTATGTAGCAAAATTTGAGTTGCTCTGATCATTTTGTTCACTGATAAAGTGTATACTACTTGAGATTGTTAAAGACAGCTATTCTAGTAAAATTATACTAGTAAACTCTCCTACATTTAATGACCAAGAAAATCCATTTTGATCTGTATAATTTATAATCAATTTTCCAAATAATAAGTTATTCCAGCAGAAGTAATTAGTATAATACTATTATAATGGTAGAAATTTTGCCAATGGAAAGGCAAGAAAAACAGTATCTCTAGTATTATTGAAATGGAGATCTAGATATCTTTAAAAACACTTTTTAAATGCTTACTATAAAAAAATTCTTATGACAGTAGATTACAAATTAAATCTTCAGCACAGCGAGATTTTAGGAAACAGTTATTACCTTTAAGAATACACTGGGAACTTTAAGTGATTCCTCTCTGGAGTTTAGCAAATACCTTAGAATTTCTTCTTCAAGAAATTATTTCACTTCACCAACAAAAAATAATGATTCTTGGTTTTTTCCTACCTGCTTGAAATTGATTCCTACAAAATGTCCCTGAATTGGAAAGTCTTTGGGTGGGGAAGGGTAAACAGCTAAAACTTACTGCCAGGATAAATTGGCCAGAATGATTTGGCACATATCCTGAGTTTGCCATGAAAACATGTATCTGTGTGTCAGCTGCACACAAAGGCTATCTGGCCCCAAAAAAAAGCACAGGGATTAGGCATAATGCTGCCTATTTGAGACAAAGGGTATTCCTTAGTGCAGTGAGGTTAAAACAGACAGCTCATCAGTAGTACAAGTCTATCTGAATTATTTAGTTACCATTTTGAGCCAGAAGGAAATGGTGGCAGATTATTAATGACTTTTGGGGTCTATTCATCTTTTTATTTTGTTTCAGTGAAAACAGTACTGGAAACATGAAAAGGTGCCAAAATTTGAGATCAATTTTACTTTAATCGCTGACAAGATATAGAATCACTTTCTTATTTCAATGCTAGTTGCAAAATATAACTGGTTTTGATTTATATTTCACTTAGACTTATGAGGTTGCTATTTATGTTTGTAAGTGGGTGCATGACCAAAATGAATAGAACAACTCATATGCTCTAGAAAACAGAAGTCCATGGATCTACTGGATAAAAACTCTTTTATTGATTTCAAGGGGTTTAAGTCAGTCAATACAAAATACGTCAGGGAAAAAATAGTGAAGAGAGGAAGATAACTATATAAAAGATATTAACATTGACTGCAATGCATTCTTGCAATAAGAGGGATTCTTGTCATATTCCAGTGATGGGCAATTTGAATTAATTGTGCATAGATATATTGATGGATATGTAATAAGAACATATATGAAGAGTATTTAGGAACATATATATTTTAATTTCTAATTAATTATATATAAACAAAATAACAGCTGGTATATAATTTAAAATTTGGCAGTTGCAAAAATGAAGACTAAGGACTCTGTTTCCAATAATTAAAAATCACAAGTTAAGGTGAAAATCTTTACATAGCCATGCGTTATGTTGATAATAAACAGATCTAAATAAGGTGTTATAGAAAGTTACACATTGTATTTGTAAAAAAAGCCTGATTATTTTTCCTGTGCACTTTTTTCAGAATATTTTTATTGGAATATTTTTGCCAAGTAAGAAGACTGTTTCAAAATTTCTAAATATTTGTATTTTTCTTTTCATTCTTATTTTCATTTACAGGTTTAGGTTGTTTCTTCTAGAACAGAAAAAAATCATATGCTGAAACAGTAAAAATAAAATTGCTGCAGAACTGAGTCATTGCAAGTGAGATGAATGCCCATAAAAAAAGTACAAATTACAAAAAAACCCCCGAAACAGGATCATTGTGCATTAGCAACAATGCTTGCAGATTCATGGTGGCTCACAACAAAAGTATTTATAAGTGGACCTCCTGCCTCTGTTGCATGCTGTCATTGCTTTGGATTGACTGCTGTTAGATCCCTGTAATCCTGAGCCCCGGGATCTTGTCTTACATGTTTACCCCACTTGGTATGCATGTCAGTACATATTTAAAATGGAAATGAACTCTAATCTTTGTATGTGTTAATAGAAAAGGGTTTTAATCTCCTAAACCCCATATTTACCATGGTTTTATTTTGTTGTTTGGATTTTTTTAAAATAAAGTTTATAAAAAGCTATGTTCAGAATTTCAGTTTCTATTTGTTTGTTTATCCACTAAAGTTTGGTTAATATTTGGCATTTCTTAATTCAGTAGTGTGTCATGGCAATAATATTATGGAACATGTTCAAGGATGAGGAGAAGAATAGAGTAACAACAACCACTGGTCTAAAAATTACATTTTAGTAATAGAAAGTCTTGTCAACTTTTGTATTTGTAATGCACTTGTTAGAATAAAATTTCATATTTTAGAAGAATTATGTTACAGATATAGAAATAATATATGACTGCCATTCCCTTGTGAGATTATGGTGTTATGTAGATGTTATGCAGAGATTAAAACCTAAATATTATCTAATTTAGAAAAAGTTCATTAAAACTATCATACCCCATTCCACCTGAAAATACATCTTTGCCAACAGATGAAAAATAATGTACTTCCTTTGAAAGTGGTAAAAAAAGTCAGCAATGTAGTTGAATTCTAGTCCTCACTCCTGTAAGAAATTTCGTATTTGCAGTTCCATGTATCCACCACAATTCTTACGTCATGTAGGATCTTTGTGAAAATCACTGCTATTTTCATATTATGATTGTTATTAATAAATGTTTGCATCATCCAGCTGCTCCTTGGAACTTGGTTTCATGACCATTTGGTTTCATGACCATTTCTCTGGCAACCCAGTGACTGAACACCCTCTCAGTGAAGCACCTTTTCCTAATCTGGTTCTGGTCTGAACTTCCCCTGATGAATCTTCATTCCATTTCCTCATGTCCTGTCACTGGTCACCAGAGAGAGGAGATCAGCACCTTCCCCTCTACAGCTCTTCTTGAGGAAGGTGAAGACTGAGATGAGGTCTTCCCTCAACCTTTTCTTCTCCAAGCTCCAACCAACCAGGTGACCTTGGCTGCTTCTCCCTGCCTTTCACCATCGTGGTCAACCTACACTGAATGCTCTCTGGTAGTTTCATGTTCTTCTTATATTGAGGATAATAATATAAATGTGAAACCTCTAGAGCAATTTCTACAGTGGTGTGGTATGATAAGGATGCTTTTTCTTAAGATCCTAAAGGAACAGGTAACTCCACCTAGGTAGAACCTTATTCCTGGCATGAATTCATTGATATCTGTAGGCTTTCATTAAGGAAATGGATCTTCCACTTCCAGAAATGTGTTTTAAATTTATAAAAATTTTAAATTTTGTCTATTAAAAGTAGTTTCAGCACGTTCCAGTCTACTTTATTGATTTCAAGATCACTTCTGGAACTAAAGGTGATGTGGTGAATATGTCAGCCAACTCATTCAGTAAAACCCCCACTTTTAACATCTGTCATCCAATGTGGCAAATTATTTCCCAAGTCAAGTAATAAATTGATAAACTAAGAATGCATTAGACACAGAAAGAGGACACAAAAGATTATATTGTTCTAATTTTAGTTCTAACCATTATAGTTTTAATCTAACATCAAACACAATCAGTAAAGCTAATTTTTTTAAGTAAAACATGCAAGAGTTAAAATTCTTAAAGCAAAAATGTCTTTGCTTAGCTGCACATATTATTCATTATAAAGTAAATGTGTTAACAGAAATGGGACTACAATAAACTGTAATTTTAAGTTTAGCTAAGTTTAAATAGCAATAGAATAGTGTTTCCAGCATGCTTTACTATTTAATGTAAATTCTCCCCGCCCACCCCCCAAATTATCTTTCTGTGCTCTTTTAAGAATTTTTTATAAAGATGAAACATTTGGTACAACTTTTAACAATTTAAGAAAACAACAGAAGATGATGGTTCTAGGAAATGATTATGTTAAGCTTTTTTTTCAGATTTTAGTGTCTAACTGTACTAGTTGCAATTTAGGCAGTAGCCACATGTGGTTCAGCCAAATTCAAAGATAATATTCTGTATCAAAACCTGAAAGATTTTGTTCAGTTATGCAAATGCCCATTCACTTGAGTAGTCTTTATTCATATATGTGATCATATTCAACACAATTTTTTACAAATAATCAAAACACTGAACTGTTGCAAAAAGAGTATCTTCTCTTTTCTTGTGTTTTTGCACAATTTTCTATACAGGCAAATATTTTGGAGAAACTATTAAATTTGATTGTTATATAAAGCAATAAATGCCTGTAAAACGTGTTGGTGTCTATGTTCCTGTTTCTACAACAAAATACATTATTTTTAATAATTATTATCTGAAGCTTCATTGTTCTTGATGTATAGGTTTGTTGATCAGATTTCTTAAATAAATATTACTTTGTAAACGTATAGAAAATATCAATACCTCAAACTTCTGTATTTGTCACATGTGACTTAATTATCTTTTGGACTTTGTGGGTAAATTATTCATTATTACATTGTCATAATGTGGAAGAACTGGATTGCACTATCTTTTAATCCAAAGATTATGCATTACATCAAAATGGATTACATAGAAACGGTTGAAAGCCATTTCTCTCATCATTGCAACTGTCACATTAGTGAAAGAAAACAGTCAGCATTCCATGAACATTTTATTTCTTTAGAGTCGCTAAGATTTCCCAGTAGAATAAATCATATAATCAAACAAAAATGCTTGGTGTGATCAATTCTGCAACACTGCATTACATTTTCTGGAAAGTCATTTATGAAAGAATTAACTGTGTCCATGCTATTCAGTGTTGTCTACATACCTTATTAAAACATATGATGACAGCAGGCATTGGTCATGGAAGTTTGATCTTTATTTTATTGTGATTGTTTTCAATATTCAGTTTGATGAAATGAGAATTCTGTGTAAATCCAGCCACCTGAGAATGAAGTTAAAAATTATAATTCCTTTATGAAAATAAAGAAGCGTTTCACTTGTATTTGGTGAATTTCAGTTTTATTAAACATCTCTAGGATCTGAATTGCATTTAAATGATCAAAATCTTTAAAATAAAAGAAAAATAGATCGTCTATTAAAATGCAAGTATGTGCATGTATGTGTGTTTATAACTGTGTACACACAAATAAAACACATGCATATGAATGATGTATACACCTTGTGTATGTAAGTATTTATATGTTCATGTGTGTATTCATACAAAAAATCCCACAGCAATTTTGAGCCCTCTAGTGGTAAGAAACCTCTCAGTTAAGAAACCATTATAAATATATCTATCCACTCTAACAGACAAGTGTCTAAACTCTACAGTATGATTATGCCTTTATATAAGTTCAGGATAGCTCCCTGCTGTTGGTGTGGGTCTGTACATACAAGTGTTAATAACAACATAGATCTACAAATCAAGTTATTGTTTCTAGCATGGTAACTTTTCTACCTTTTCTCTGTTGAAAAAAAAGACCTTTTCTGTATTCTTTTGACACATTGTTGATAACTTGTGATACTCATTAAAAAAAAAAAAAGCAATCTCCTGACACAAATACTGTCAAATAAAAGGGAAATGTTTTCAAATGCAGCATCCTCATTCTCAGCCTTGCATTGTATAGTGACACAAGTAGTTACTACAGGGAAAGGGGGAAAAAAAATCTGCATTTCAGATTGGGAAAGGTTTCATGACATATAACTTCAGCCATCTAAAAGCTAGGTTTCTAGGCTAAGCTGGTTGTTTGCACTCACCTTGCTGTCACTGGAGGCAAATAGGTTGTTCGAGAATGAGTTGTCTTGTAAAGGTGCCTGGGAGAGAGCTGTAAGATAGGCAAAATATTTATGGATGCAAAGGTGTCTCCATTTTTCAAGGAGACTTAGATAACAAACTTGGAATCTATGTTTTCTTTTTTATAAGGCTGAAAAAAAATTATATAAAAAGCCTAGATTTGAACAAGATTAAACAACACAATAATAAATAGCAATACTTATAACATGTAATGCATATCAGAATATAAGATGTAATAAAATATTCATGAATATGTACATTATAATAAGATATTAGTAAATCTCAGACAGGTTAATCTACTAAAAATCATTCTCCAACATTACTACTACTTTGAGGGAAATCCAGAACAACATTCAGAAGTGATTTTTTCTGGTGCTGGGTGGATTTGATGGGCTCCAGAGATAACACTTGCTTTAATTTTCCTCTTGGACTCGGTTTAAACATTTGTTCTGGATGACCATCCATACGTGAGACCTTATAATTTCTGCAGCTGACTTTTTTCTTCAGGAATTTTCTGCAAGAACAAGGGAGCACAACTGTTCAGTGTGGTAAGATTTCTAACCTCTTTTCACAGGGAAATCTCACCAGGAGGACTTTAACTATGGTATTCTTTCCCTCTGTCCACAGTCCCATACTCATGATACTTGTTGACTCTCAAGAACAGTGAAAGTGTAATTGACATGGGCTTTTAACAGAGATGAATATATGTGTTTCTGAAATTATTTCATTTAAAAAATAATATATTATTTTATGACTGTAGTTTGTTATGTGACAAGAGCTTAGGACAGGAAAATTACATAAGTCATAAGCAATTAATTCTCATTTAAAAAAATAAACCAACAATTTTGTTTTCAGTGTACTAAAGCAATTCAAATATATTGTTATTCAATTGCCTGTTTGGTTATTTTTGACATCTATCAAAATTTCATACATGTATGATACAGAAATGAACTCCTAAAAAGGAATATTTTCATCGGATGCATGCAAAAATTGTACAAGTTGATTTTTTTTTACAAGATTAGCTAGGTAAAACACGCAAGAGGGAACATAAGTTTTGTATGTATACAGTCCACTTCAGGCATGTACTGTGGTGTAGGGTTAGAATATACTTCCAGCATGCAAAGGTATGATTATCACAAAGACTGGAGTAGGCTTATGCCTCACAGAAGAAAACACCGGTGACATCAAAAAGTGAAAAAATTACAGAACTGCGGAATGGGTCAGGTTGGAAGGGACCACAGTGGGTCATCTGCTCCTACCTCCCTTCTCTAGCAGGGTCATCCCAGAGCACACGGCACAGGTTTGATCCAGACAGTTCTTGAACATCTCCGGTGAGGGAGACTCCACAACCTCTCTGGGCAATCTGTTCCAGTGCATGGTCACTTGCACAATAAAGAAGTTCTTCCTCATATTCAGGCAGACCTTCCTGTGCATCAGTTTCTGCCAGTTGCCTCTTGTCCTGTTGTTTGGCAGCACCAAGAAGAGCCTTTAGATAATAACATTAAACAGTATTATGTGACTTGAAATGCTAAGGGAAAAACAAATTTGACCTTAAACCATTGCACTTTCCTTGTTTAAAAATCCATTTTCTAGTAGAAATTAAAGAGTCAGGAAAGCGATACAATTTATCAGTGCTATGCTTGGGATAAACAATCCTTATTTCATACTTCACAAAATCAGATGTTTTTGCTTAGTTACCAAATCTTTATAAAAACAGTGTATGATGTCTGGATAAAAGTGTTAGTAGACAAAATAATCTTAAATTTCTCCAAGAAGGCTTAGCAATTGCTTTGGCATGACTAAAATATAATGATAAAGAGGTTTTAATGAGTGCTTAAATTATCAGGAATTCTTGATGGCAGCCCAATTAAAGAGGAAATTAAATTTAAAGACTGCTGGTGCAAAGTCATCAAATCAAGTTGTACTTCCTGATCTTTTGCAGCTGACATCACTATCATCCTTCCTGCATCTTGCAAGTATTTCATCGTAGTAGACTAAGATACTATTCATTGATGTGTCACAGGGAACTACCATCTCCCTATGTGGAAAATCACACTTCATGTGCCACACAAATATAAAATAATTTTAACACCTTAAATAAAGAACTGCTTTAAAAACTGCTACCAAATGAACGTGGTTGAGAATATAAACAGTGTACACTAGAGAAAAAAAGACAAAGACAACAAAAATTCGGTTTCCATCCTCTAATATGTACTACATCCTAAAGTTTCAGTTGTGTTTAAAAGACATGTTCATGGCAACAGCTAAACAAAGCATGGGTTCAATTGCTGTATGGGCCATTTACTTAGGATTTGAACTTGTTGATCCTTGTGGGTCCCTTCCAAATCAGAATATTCTGTGATTCTATGAATGTTGCCACATAAGGTTGACTAGTAAGGATAGGAAAGGGCAGTCTGTTGGACTTCCTGTGACTCTGTGACTGAGGTAACAGGTGCTAGAGTAGATCTCAAAAAATATCCCCCTTCTTCTCCCTTTGCTTGGAAACAAATACAGAGGCCAGAATGCAACTGAGCAATAGATTGCCTCTGCTGTTCTATTGTCCAGTAAGGCTAACAAGGAAACAGCAGTAACCGGATTTTATGATGTAAGACATAAGTTTCGTAGAGTCTCTACAGCTTCTAATATTAAATGGGGTCAAGACTTGATCTGAAGAAGGATTTGAACTGAATGCATTTCAAAGAGATTACTGACATGCTTTTCTATTACAAGAATTTATATGGTAGTGTGGAGAATCATAAATAATATGAAACATCTCACTACATGCTCCAAAACAATGGCTAAGATTATGAGAGGATCCCTTTGTGGACATTACCATATGATACACTAGCTGTACCTTCCTGAAGAAGTTGGTTCTTCATTAGCAGCAGCTAATAGTTTTTGGTGGACTGCTATCCTCTTCTACTCTTTCAATTTCTGCATGTTATTAAGGGCCAGGAGAGACCATCTACATTTCAAAAGGAAAAAGGGGAAGAGGTTACCAAATAAAAAGGTGTTTCTGCATTGCCACTGAATTCCTCTGTCACAACTATAGGTCTCTTTCTTTGATATTTGAGAACTGAGTTGTCAAACATTTTTTTAAGAAACATTTTTGTAGTTTACTTATAGATGTGCAGAAGTAATGTCACAGCAAGGGAAATCTTATAAAAAGGTACTCAAAAACCTTATCATTAAAAACCAGTGAACAACTTCTTGTGTGAAATAATCATAGAATCATAGAATGGCCTGGGTTGGAAGGAGACTTAAAGATATCTGGTTCCAATCCCCTGCTGTGGACAGGGACATCTTCCACTAGATGAGGTTATTCAGAGCCTTGTCCAACCTGTCTTTAAACAATTACAGGGATGGGGCATCCACAGCTTCTCTGGGCAATCTGTTCCTGTGCCTCACCACCCTCACAGTAGATACTTTTTTTCTTAATATCTAATCTAAACCTACTCTCAGTTTAAACCATTCCTCCTTGTCCTGTCATGCTCTTGTAAAAGATCCTTCTCCATTCAGGTACTGGAAGGCCACAATTAGGTCACCTCAAAGCCACCTCTTTTCCTGGCTGAACAAACCCAATTCTCTCAGCCTTTCCTTAGAGGTGAATAGTCTTATAATATCATCTGAGAACATATCTGCTTACCTTCTTACTGCATATGTCCATACATACAGGCTTGTTCCTAATGACGGTTATTGATTATCCATTTTATTTACATATTTTAATATGCTTTATACATGCCAAAAAATAATGATGTGCCTGACATTACAGCTCATCAAATTTTGCACTTTATTTTATCGAGTTAAGACAAAAACCCTCATAGATGTATCCTGAGTAAAAAATTATAAAGCACCCAGCTTCTTGAAGGCAAAATCATCAGTTAGACTGGATATGACTAGTGGACTGTCTCCATTATTAGAAGGAAGGTAAAACTCCACAGCGCTCTGCAAAGCAAGCTGAGCAGCAATTTTTGCAAAGTGAAATCAAGTAAACAATGATTTTCAGTTCTTTTTTGACACCATGGTAACTGTGGTCCTTTCTCTAAACATCACCAATTCTGTCCCCTAAAGGAGAGAAAAAAATCAAAAATCTGTAAGCACAACACATTAATGCAGATATATATTAAGTGAAACAAAACATCTTGACTTTACAGCCTAAATTATGAGATATTGTACATAGTGTGCTGCTCTGAGGTGCACAGATGAGATTGCGGAGAGGAATAAAGTCTGCTGCAACTTTAAATTTCTCTACTTTTCTTTACAAGCCCAAAAGCATAATGGGGACTGGGTCTTATCCTCTAAGACCAGAAAGGACATCAGTATTATTTGGTATGGCCCTCTATACTCTCCACTAGTAGAATGTCTTCCACAAGTTGGAAATTGCATCTAATTTTGCTCTAAGGGAACCATAACCCTTCCAAGTCTTCCTATGATTCCATATATTATTTCTAGAAGAATTATCCTAATTTCAATTCCCAGTAATTACTTTGTCTTCTGTTTCTGCCTGCATGATCAAAAAGCTCTGTTCTGTCAGATATAATTCCCACATTTAAATACTTATTTATCAACCCATCTCTTAAACTTCTCTTCAATATACCAGATAAATTTAATTACTTACTCCTCACACTGTAAGGTGCAAGATTCACAGCTTTGTAATCTTGGTTTTGGGGCTGCTGGGTTTTGGTATGGTTTGGTTTGTTGGGCTTTTTTGGGGGCTATTTGGGGTTTTTTGGGGGGTGGGGGAGGAAAGGCAGGTTGGGGTTTCTTTGGGGTCTGGGGTTTTTTTTGCATATGTTCTTCAGTATTTCTCATCTCCATTCCCCTTTATTATCCATTCAAAGGTTTTGTTAGCTCTTTTCACAGGAGCACAGAAAGCTCAGACTGAGGATGTGATCTATGGTGATACCTAAAATCTAGTTCTAGTCACTGTTATTTTAAGATAGCTTTGATATTCTGTAGATGCAAACTGCTTTCATGAATTCACAACATATTCCTCTTCAATTGGACATGTTAAATCCATGTTTTTGATTTTAACAATTTAAATCACTTGGTTTGGAGTACCATAATTGTAACCATCCTTTGTATTTTAATAACCTACCAATCTAATAATTTAGTAATTAAATTATTATATATATAATAATTTTCAAACTGTATACCATATACACCAATAAAGCTAGCTGCTTCTTAGCAGCTTTCATAATGCTCACCCTTGAGTTCCCTATTTCCATGTGGAAATAAGAATTATCATGTGAAAAATTTAAATTTCTGGTTTTTTTAGTTACTTTTGCGTACTTTTTATTTATTTGTTCATGCCCTCCAAGGATCTAGAAACCAGGGCTGTAAAATATAGGTAGAGAGACTTTAGAATGGAACAAAGAAAGGTATCCAAAAAATCCTGGATATTAATATCAAAACAACAGTTCCTAATCCCACTACATCACACCTATCAATTTCATAATGTGCGAGTATTTGATTCAAAAAGCTTTCACTTCACACAGGAAGTTAATTAAATCCAGGTGTACATACATTGTTTACCACCTATACCCTAGTCAAAAACCAAAACCAAACAGAGAGATATCTCACAAAACAAAACAAAACAAAACAAAACAAAACAAAACAAAACAAAACAATAAAAAGGACAATCTGACTAGTGGTAACTATAATTAAAATCTCTAGTTCGTTACCAGCAAGTTACGAATTAACGAATCCGTTATATACCTGAAATTAGAGGTAGGATAGTAATTTCTTATTCTATGTTATATCCTTTTCTGGATAATAGGACAATATTTGTAAATCTCTCTGTTTCCCAGTTTTCCAAGATAAGTTAAAAATTGGCAATGATTTATTAATTCCTTTGAGACTTCTGAGCATAAATTACTTAGCTAGTTCATTTGAAACATTCTCATATGGGAATAGATGTTTTCTTATCAGTGTTTTATTTCAGATAGAAAATGTTGTGTTTCCACCAACATTCAAATGGTTTGGCCCTAAACCAGCCATTATCTCAGCTTCTCTTACTCTGAATGAACTTATAACCTTTCTGAGAAAGATACAACACAACGTTCAACCCTCCTTTTTCCTAGTAGATAATTCTGTAATCTTAGAGCTCACATTAAGTAAAAACATTCAGTAAGTTGTGTACATGCTTCTTTCTCAAACACAGCTTTCTCTAGAATTCCCTCTCTCTTTGTTGGCTCTGTCTTCTACAGGACTTTCTTTCCTGTCCGAACTTGGCAAGAGGTCAGAGTCCCACTTCTACAAGAAAACCTAATCTTTTTTTGTGTTTATCTCATTTTGTCCCAGATAATTCAGAAATACACACTGAAAAATCTGTATTCTAAATGGTTCTCTGTCATGCCTGTGGCTTCTTATAAGGTGTGACTTGATTAGACAAAACAAAAGACTTTGTCAATATGTTCAGGTTAGGTTACTTCAGAATGAGAGTCAGAAAAAAGGGCCTCAGAGAAGCTACTTTCTTCATTGCAAATGTTGTCTAGGGAGTAAAAACTGGAAGTAATGTTAATATTTTAAAGCTGTACTTTGGCAGGAAGACATTTTTAGTATGTGATACTTCAAAATCTGGAAAACATTCCTTGATGACATTACATATTTTAGAGACTTCCTGTGTTGACAGTGTTTTGTTTATACTTTTATATGTGGTTGGATGTTTTTATTGGCATCTGTAAATTCCAGAATGTTTTCTGCTATCAGCAGAATAACAGTAGGAATGTCTTAAGGCTGTGGGGTTTTTTTGGTTGGTTGGTTGGTTTTTTTGTTTGGTTGGTTTTGGTTTTTTTGTTTGTTTTGGTTTGGCTTGGTTTGGTTTGGTTTTTTTTGTTTTGGTTTGGGGTTTGTTTTGGTTTGGTTTGGTTTGTTTTTGTTGGTTTTTTCTTTTTTTTATTATTTTTTTTCCACCCACGAAAATAGATACAAAAACATCATACCAATTTTGGGGAGACAAATTAAATTATTGTCCTAGAAAATTCCCAATTTCCTAGTGGCTTCTCTAGGTATAATCAATGATTCCTTAAGAACTAACCAACTCTACAGGAATTTGCAAATAAAAGCTAAGAAATCTGGTGACTAAATCTGGGAAGAGAAGAAATGATCATCTGGGGTAAAAAATGTGAGATTGAAGACAGAGTAATGGAGTTAAGAGTGCTATGGGTCTAGAAAGTGAAAGAGGAGAGATGGAGTGGGTTAGCAAAATGATTGTTTTCAGCTGACCTATAAAATTCTGAAATCAGAAGAAAGTGAATAAACTGAACAAAGAGAAGGTGCAGGACACATTATGCAGAGAAAAGAGTGGCATCGTAAGACAAACTGGGATGAGGAAACTTTGGGAGGCTTGCTAAAGAGACAATTAAAGAGATAGGACTATGAAGACCAGAGCAAGAACAAAAGAAATGGAGTTTGGATGGACAAATTAAATAAACACAGATATTATCAACCTAATACTTATTGGTGCAATGTTGCTTAAACCCACAAGATGCGTTTCTCTTTGAATCTTCATTTTTGCAGTTTCATGTTAAGGAAAATAGATACAAAATTACTTCAAAAATAATGCATTAAAAGGATGGGTTAGATAAGGCCTTGAACAGCATGGTGTAGTGATAGGTGCTCCTACCCATGACGAGGGGGTGGGACTAGATGATCTTTAAGGTCTCTTCCAATCCTTAACATCCTCTGATTCTATGATATTAGGAGGGCAAGATAGAGCATTCAGATCTTATCTATATTACAGCTGTTCACTATCAAACATAGGGAGTTTACATTCCCCACTCCCCCAAACCAAAGTACTGTAATACCACCTTTAACTAGATCATGCTCTTCTGCTCTTTCCACAGAAAACAACTCAGTCAGGCGATCGGGGTATTTTATGTATGGGTGAAACCAAACCTTAAAATACATAAAACAACATGTCATTGAATATCTTCCATCCCACAAAAAAAATTACATAAAATATTAACTTCAACAGTCTCAAACCTAAATGTGTTTTCCTAATTATTTACACCTAAATTAAATACTAGGTTGAAATAAAATAAAATTAATATATCAGAGAACTCTACTTCGCACTTAGACTTTTGAAAAATCCAAATGAGAACAATTTCTACTAATCACTAGTAGTACTTTCTAATCTGAATACATTTATTCTATGTAAGAGCATTTAAAGTTATTTCAAAGTATATGAGTGTTTTGAAGCTCTTTATATTAATTTCATAGTGATTTACTGTGATTTTTGCTGGTGCTTTAAGTTAATTTAATTGAATTTATTATGAAAAAACTTAAAAAAATGTTGACACCAGTCAAAGCTAGTTCCAAATATCTTAATATGATTTTTAAAAAATAAATTTGTTGAAACAATGGCTTCACCTCTCTGCAATGGAATGAAATAGTGCATCATCGCTCTGAAGTTAGTATTTTGAATGTCTAATAATACATAGGATGCACTAAGTGCAAGTTTAATATTCATTTTTATGACTCAGTTCTTTTCCAAAAAGGTCAATTTTAAGTTATTCTAATTTTAAAAATAGTACAGCACTAGGAGGAATTAAAAGGAAAAAGGCATGATACTGCATGTACAGAAGTAGAAAAGCAGTGAACAAATAATGACAGACACACAAGCCATTGGGCCAGAAACACAGAAAGAAATACTTGATGCAAGCAGTTAGGTTTAATTAGGCTGTAACTTTTAACAATTGAAGTCATCTGGGAGGTGTCCTGCAGTAACTCAGACCACAAGGGTAATCATTACTTACGCTTCCACTTACTGGACAGCTGCTGCCAGTATTCACCACTTCACAGTTAGCTGAGCCAATTTCTAGGACCTCACATATAAGAAAGGGTAGTGAAAGCTGTAACCCTGTTTTCCTCTTCCTTAGATATGGACTTTGTTTTCATCCCCTTTAACTCTATTCAAACTGCCAAGATGTGACAATGCGTGCAGCAGTCTAACCCACTCCAGCAAGCTGTGGCTATAGGGATGGTAAAAATACTTACCATTTGCATTCTGGAGGCATGAGAGATACAGAAATACTCTCTTCCACTTGCAAAGAAAGTGAAGGTGCAGCGCCGATATGATTGTAAATTGTAACTAACACAGTAATCATTATTAACAGTAATTGTAATAATAATTCTATAGTAGCCACATCAGAAAGAAAGGGCTCAGTCGGGGGGTGATAGTTTTTGTTGCCTTTTCCTCATGCTAAAGAGATTAAAAACTGAACACTAAAGAACAGAAAATAAAGATGTTATATTTGGGCACTTACTCCTAGACAGTTTTGCTAAATATTCTATTCTTATTATTTGAGTGGGCAGATTAATGGCTGCATAGTGCCTACATAAACCCCTATACTGATGTTCAAAGACTTTTTCATATGATCTCCTTCTATTTCTCTCTCTCTCTGCTGGTACAACAGCCTATGAGATGCTTGGAACACACCACCCTTAGTAAATGATGAATAAGAGAAGAAATTCTGTTAAGTTTCAAAGAATAATGCAAATCAAAATTTTCTTGTTTTCTATTTCTCATTAAAATATATTAATCTACAGTGTATCTTAAATAAGGATTGAAAAATTGATTTAAGGAATTTGTTAGTAGAAGCCTAAGATATAGGTTGGCAATTTTATATACACCCTCAGCGAAGAAATTAGGCTGCAGAATATTAAAAATAAATAAATAAATCTTTAATATCTAGTGTTTTAAAACTACAATGAATTAAGATGGAATAAAGCAAAATAGTAACCTGTGAAAAAGATCTACAAATTCCTTTTCTCTTAGGTCAGAGCATAAATAGAGTAGCATGTTTTCCTACTCCTTTCCTGAAAGCAAGATCAGATTGTAAGTATTTTAATAGAGCACAAAGTTTGCTATTTGAAAGTCTTCAATGGGTAAATCTCATAGTATTTTTATTTTCCCTTTGTCAATGTAGAGAATGGCTCCTTTTCTCCCTCCTGGGAGGAATTTTTCTCTGCTTTTCTATTAAAATGACTAAAACTTGAACCAGCGAATGTCTGAAGGAGGAAAAGAAACAGAATCTAAGAAAAGTAAAAAGTTTGAAGGCAACTGGAAATTGACAAATAAGTGTCAGAGCAGAAAATGATGGCAGTTTGCCAACCAGCTGCGAAAACTAATTCAGCTTTAGATAAAGAGATTTTAGAGGGGAAAAGGACAAGAAAACTTCAGAAAAAGGAAGAATAAAGGAGCAAAGAATAAATCCTTAGAGCTGTGTTAAAGAAGAAACATAGGCAGTGCTTTGTTGTTTTAACTGCAGAACTGCAAGAGGGCCTTTTCATTGAGACTGAATAGCACCAAAGAAACAGCCAGAATAAAGTGGAAGCACTAAAGTTTTCCTTAATGCAGTAGCTTATAGACCAGCCCTCCAAAAGGGATTTAAAATAAGCTTTTCTAGACAAATAGACATTATTAACATCAGTTAGAGTTTTCTTCACTAGTCTACATATGGACATGAAAATGACAGTTACACACAGTCCTGTGTACAAATTCATGGTGAGAAGTGACTGAGATTGTTAGACAAAGAAAATGAAGTAGTTGAAAATGTCAATGGAGGCCACCTTTCCCTGGAAGAGAAAAGTATTTTACGTCGTCTGCAAGATTTTTTTTTTTTAGGTACATCATGCTTTTTATTTCACGGTCAGAGAGCATGTAAAAGAATGAAGTGATGAGTGCTGTCTGGTTACAACAGCAGACCAAAATAGCAAGCTGGTATATAAAATAACATGAAGGAAGGTGGTCACAGGCTTGTCTTCTCATCTGTCACTAGGCCTTTTCATCAGGCTGTGAATAGCAAGTCAGCATGACGTACTGCCACTGGTTATTATGTAGAGATCTAATGACTGCATCTACTGTGCCCCACTACAGCATACTCAGAAGTTCCCTTAGGACAACATCTCCTGATCAGTCAGACTATACAGAGCGTAGTGGGCCACTCAGGGGGCCCTCCAAACACCACCTCTGAGCTCACAGGAGGATTCCCTGGGAGTGCTGGGCTCTGAGAGTGAGCTCACATATACCCTCTATATGAACCAGATCCTTTCACCTCCATTATTCACAGCGTGACTGCTGCATGAAATTCCCAGAGCAGCATAGCATGACTCTGCAGCTTTCATCTTGCATGGGCAGGAGGCACAAGCTCTTTCACATTACAGCATGCACCTTAGGTACATAAAAAATCTGGCATTAAGAAGACAAGAGCAGTTTTGGCTTGCATCAAATAAAAAGCCTTGACATGTGTAACTGCTATAAAAGTGAAAGTTTCTCATTTCATACAAGCTTAGGCAAATGAGGGATTGAAGCCATATTTTATTTTTTATGGCTACATTTTCCAGCAGTCAGCTGTTTCAGAATAACAATAAAATTCCTGATGATAATTGTTTTTCTTTTCGGAAGTTTCTTTGGTAGTTTTTATCAGCTTAATAGTTGTTCTGCTACTCATCAGTGCTGAAGGCTAAACTTTCACTGAGGTATAACAGTGAGTATGTTGCCTTTGTGCCTTCCATGACCTGTAAGATTCCAAACTTTGTCACCATCCTTATTTTCTGTTTTCTTGTCCCATTCCTAAATTTCATTCTATATTTCTGTTAATGTTTTGCATTAGATATTTTAACATGGATTTTCTGAATTGAAAGTGTTTTAATTAATCTTTTGGGGTTTTTTAAATAGATGTTTCTTCCCTTGGGTATGCATATCTTATAATATGTATATTATTTGAATATGTCCCAGCTGTGCGAGTGAACCATACCCAATGATAAACTGCAAGAGAAAGAAAATTATTCAAAAACTGTGTCACTTTTCATTCACATCCTTCCTACAACATGGAATTTTTCTGCAAAGTCTTTTTGATGCATTACAAAACTGGGGGTGCGGAGAGAGAGAAAAATATTATTTGAGACAACATCTGGGCTGGAATAATAATTTCATAGGATTTAAATGGCGTTCTCCCCATCAGTGCCAGTGGATCCCTCAGAATGTCTTCCAAACTATTATCTGTCATTTGTGACGAGGAGTGCAAACTCCTTGGAGTAAAGACAATTTGTATATATAGCATTGAGAGCACTTACACTGCTTGGTAATGGAATGGAGTTTTATTATCATCTGCTCTAGCATTCAAACCTTGTTATTTGTAATTTGTATGTTGCTAGCAACTAAATGAGAATTTGTGAGTCATGAAAAAATAACAGGAAGGCATCTGTTATGACTTTCCATCCTGTTATTCTAGATATTTAATAATAATTGCTGAAAGTGACCAGGGATGTCTGTCATTCCATTGCTCCAATTGCTTCACTGACATTAAGGACATTACTAATGTGAACCAGGGTATGTGGACCCAAACTATGCTTCTACAACTCAAGACCTTAATCTGGCAGTGACCCAAAAAACAGTTCTGGAACCACGGGAAGAGGAACTGCTGGAGAAGCTGCTGCCTATGTGTGTGTCAAATTCAAAATATGTTACATGTGTTACAGGATACTGGGGGTGTATCTCCCAAATACATAAAAATACATTTATGCCATATGGATTCTAAATTCCTTTTTAATATGGATATTCATGCATGATTCACTCCTGTATTACTTCTCAACTGTTGGTTGAGAAATAGCATGCAATATTGCTATATTAATTTAACCTTATCTCTGATAAACTCAGAGATAAGAGTTCCTTTTTTTTTGTTTAGATTTGTCAGACCATAAAATGGAAATGTTGGTGTTGCTTTTAACAATATCTAGTTAGTAACTGTTCATATTCAACAACTTTCTTTGTTTTTACTGCCTTGAATTACACCATGTTTTTTCGAAAGTGTTCTATGAACTGACTCTTTGTAATTTCTTCAAAACTTCACTATCTTTTGCATGAAAAAGTAATTTTCATTTCTATATTTTTAATCTCCTTTTATCTAACTTTTTACTTTGATTTTTCTCTACAGACGTGCATATGTTTACTCATTTATTTAGATAACATTTAATGGAAATTTGCATTTTCACAAGGACACCCTAACACTTTTAGATGAGTTGTGTTTGCTTTCTTAAAAGCCATTTTAAAGGCTGGTCCTCTCCTGTCCCCTTTATACATAATGAAACTCTCCCTTTGGGATATACCTGTGATCCTAGGTAAACAGATTAGCAAAAAAATGAAACAAGAATACTTTGCGGCCCTGTCAGATAGCTTTGAGAGTCTCTATAAACCATACTGGAAAGTGGTCCTCTCCATGACTCAAAGAGAGAGCTCAGGTACTACCAAGATTCTTGGAAATATTTTTTTTGTATCTTAATATTAGAGATGGAAGCTGAAGTAGAGTGAGCATCTTGATGAGAGTAGTTTGATAAATTTTTGTCTACCTGTGGAACAGTTTGATAAATTTTCATATTATTTTGCAAAACCTTTTGCTCTGTCTGTATTCGTGGCCTGTTGTGTCTCCAAATCAGAGATAGAAATTACTGTTTCCTTTTCTGGATACTTGATGTCTAGCATACGGGCCTGAATTTTCTGTACCACGGAGAAACTTTTAAATAATCTCTGTTCAAAATATTTTCCTTGTAGCATATTTAAGCTTTGAGAGCTTTGAAAATGAATGGATGGCAAGGGCCTTAGAGCTATCTGGTTATAAACCAAATGAAAGGTAGCAGAGGCACATGAATTATAAAAGATCATCAGAAGTGCAGAACTGGAAAACTCCTATAGAGAAGTTTAAAAAAAATTACTTACTTTGAGGATACTAAGGCTGTATTTATTGGCTTTCCTTAATAATATTACAGTTGAACAACAAGGCTGTTTCCTTTTTTGAAAAAAATAATGTTAATCTTTTAAGAAAGCTTTTTAAATGATGAAAAACCTGATTCCCTTTCATTTAGCTTAAGGAACTAAATCAAGTGTAAATCTCACCAATAAACTCACTGCTTGTGTTTAAGTCTTAATCCATGCCAGTGGAGCACTACGATATTTAAACTTTTTTTTGACAATCTGCATCATTATTTACAAATCACTAAGTGTAGAGAGCTTCAAAGCAACTGTAGGAGCTATTTTGAATTGGAGCAGTTTTTTGGTAGCATATCTTACCTACATCAGAGGCCTCAGCTACTAAACAATCATCTCAGTTTTCTACCCAGTTTTTCTTGGTAATTTTTCCCTTTTTTTTTGCTTCATGGAAGATAGAGTGCTGCCTGTGTTCTACCATTCCAGCAATGTATGCGATATACTAGCATACAAATATATAATAGAAATACTGCTTGTTCAAGTTAAAGTTATTGATTTGTTTCTTTGTCAAATTTAACACAATTTAATATCTTTCTGTCTCCCAAGTTTTTGTTTTAATACCTAAGCCATTAAAGCTGTCTGGCTTCATAATAATTTTTCAAATTTATTTGGCCATCAATAGGATACAGTATTAGTTTTGTAATCTAGAAGTCAGTTTTGTCAACTAAGTAAAATATTTTTTATAAAAAGTAACTCTCTCAGAGAATTCTAATAGTAACTATTAGTTTAGAGTTGAATAGGCTGAAAATGTCCATAAAATCCACATTGCTGTTGGAAAGTGCTAGAAGAAGCCTCTGCTCTTCTTTTTTTAGTGCATTTCTATTCAGCAGTACCTGCAAATCATTCAGTGTGCCCGTTACTCTGGTACTGGATGTAGGAGCCTAAAGCCTGCTTAGATTAAGCTTTAAAACCTTGCAGTGTCTTGTGATTTCAGTTTTTTACCCTTGTTGCTCAGTAAGTATCTTCTGTGAATACATGTAGATGCAAATTAATAGCAAAATAACTCATATGCAGAGCGTAATTATTGTATTACCAGTTAATACATATTTTTTCCCAACATTTAAGTAAATTATTGATTCCAACAATTACAAATAATTTTTTCTTCCTAAAAGATGTATTATAACTGGTAGCAATGTATTAGTAATGATATTTTTGCATAGGTGCCTAAAGGTGCCATGTAGCCTGGCTATTCCCTGGGTGGGTGTAACATTGGGGCTTTCCACAGGTGTCTGTGGGGGCAGGACCTGACACTCACTGCCTGTTCCAGCCCCTGCCAGGAGCAGGGCAATGGTGGGGTCAGCCCTGAGCATCAGGCATCTTTTTGGGTACAGAGATGGGCTGAGTGTGGATTGGGAGCCCGGCTCAGTGGGGTCTCTGGCTGGGCAGGGCTGTGGCAGCTGCAGACCAGCCCTGCTGCTGCCCTGCTGACCAGGGGGGACAGCCTCGAGGGCTGGGCCATGGGCAGAGGAGGGGAGTCCCAGCTTGGGTCTCCCATGGGTGTGGGGGATGCCCGGGGAAAGGCAAGGACTGAGGGCTGTCAGAGCCATTCGAGTTGGAGTGCTACGGTGTTTCTGGTTTTGGTCGCTTGTCAGGGGAAATGTCATCTACAGCAATTGTGTAAATAGTATAAGCTGAAATTCTTATCTGAGCCTGTCCACGATATTTCAGATGAACAGGTGAGTTTATATACTCTAATTGAGCTAGTGCACATATTCGTTGCTGCTATTATGGACTTGTACTTAAAAATAACATATCACTTCCTGAAATTTTTTACAGCATCTTTTAAAATAAAAGTTACATATTGTTGAATTTTTTTTGTATGTGTGCTCTTATTAGTAATTTTAATTAATGAGTTTATGAATTTCATGTTCCAGATGACAAGATAAAACACTGTTACCATTTTTTGATCTGTAGACACATTGCAAATCTTATATAGTCCTTATATGGATAGAATTCTTCACGAGTTTGCTTCTTCCAGTTGGTTTATTAGTCAGCATAGTTATATAGATGTCGCTTTATCCTTAATTATTTACTAAAGGAACCCCCTGCAATAAGTAATCTTTAGGACTGATTACTAAAAAATAAAAGTATAACCTATGTTTCAAGTATCAGACAAAAATAGAAATATTTAATAGTGTAATAGAATTTGTCTGTGCCGAGTAAATAAACAAATTATTTTTAATAGGTACATGCAGTTCTTCAATTTGGTAGTTGCTCTTGCCCACGCTACCCATGCCTTGTGATTCATTGATGTCTAAAAAATTGCTCCCAGAACATCTGATATACCGTTTTTATCCAATTAAGTCAATAATCACAAGGATTTGGAGTTCTCCACTAATACGTTGTGGTACAAAATTGGTTGATACTAACCTGTCAGCTCAAGTGGATTAATAGCTGGATGTCATTAGCACGTTGTGGAAATGCTCCTAATCCATTTTAGGATGAAGCCAGACAGGTTAGTTTAAATCATCTTAGTGGGCTTTCAATTAGCCTAAACCCATACTATGTACCAGAATGATGATATACACATATGTCTTTTTAATCTATATTTACTTCAGCAGTTTCATTCTCACACGCATTAGTCAGCATCTCTCTTTTGGGAATAAGTGCCCTCCCATGTCCGTCAGCTGAGCTGTTCCATGTGCTCATACTTGCACCCACTGCAGTCAAGTTATCAAAATGTCATTATTAATTCAAGCAGTTTCAAAAATTCTTTGTAGGGAAGGTGTCATAAAGTTTATATGAAATTACATTTTGAAATGTTACTTCATTACTTGAGCTATGTTAAATGTGCTCCTGGCATCCAAGAAGCTAAGCATTTGAGACAATGAAACTGCATTTAAGTGTTACAAACTATATGGAAAACTCTTAGCCTGGAATATTTCTGTATGCCTCTTTAGACATCAATGGACCTATACAGATACACAGTAAGTGAAAGTGGAGCAGGAGCATCATAAGGGTGAATGGTTCAAAATGATTGTTTCATATTCTGCTGTCGCTGTTATCACTGTGGAACGGAGAAACGACACAGACTCCAAGTTCAGGGTAGAGAGAAGGCCGAAGCGCTTTATTAGCTTTGTGAAGGGTTTTTATATGTTAGTTCGCAAAAAGTGTACTATATGGCATAAGGTAATTGGTTCTTTCGGCCATCCACCCCTTAGGGTGATTGGCCAAGTTCTAAGACACCCATCTCTAAATATTTTTCTAGTTGGGAACATAACAATGGTGAACAACAACCTTGCAGGTGCAGAGATTTACAAAACTGTAACATTGTTTTGAATTACTTGCATGGGAAAGACAGAGTTCTCACAAACTACTGCTGAAAGCTGAAGAAATTCTTTGCTGGAGCTTTTTCAGCATCCACATTCTGCATATTTATGGAATAATATAAATTCTTCTGTCCCTTAATTAAAACTACCCTATAGTAAGTATAGAAAATAATTTGCTACTCAAGCAATTTGCTGTTATCAGTTTGGGTAACATTCTAAGTTACTCTCCCCTTATTTACTAAGGGAAAATGTCTTAGATGCACTCTGATCTCCCACAGCTCCATATGATCCCCCCTCTGGTCCTGTCACATGGCCACACAGTTAACACACTTACACTCAGAAAGCAGCACTTTCAGACAGCTGAACCCTTTTGTTTGATGATGCATCTCCCTTTTAGGCTTGTCTCCTTTTATGCCCACTACCACTCTTAATCTACTTTTTCTCTGTTATTGCACAATGATTCACTCACTCATTAACCTTGTAACAGTTCCTTGCTGCAAGTGGGCCTTGGGTACAGCTGTTCTGCAGCTTCTTAACCACGTACACCTCGAGTGCCAGAAAGCAAAATGGTCACCAAGGACCCATCTCAAGAAATTGCTGAGGCTGAGGCCCAGCTGTTCTTCTACACTATCACATATAAGCCAGGCATGAGAGGTTACCTTTTGCAAACCCTTCATCATTTGAGGCACAGCATTAAAAGACACCTGATTTTTAGTATTTGACAGTGTTCAGCGTAAGACAGCAAAGTAACTAAAAACCGTAAATCATTAGTATAGCACCTGAATTTCATAAGAGTTGGTTGTTTTAGAGGAGCAAGGATAGGTATTGAATGGATTCAGGAGAGGCATGTAAAGAGAGAAAGAATGATCCAGTAAGGTCAGTCTATTTCATGGACTGATACAAACAGTGGTCCTTAAATTACAACTTGCTGTTGCTATATTTCTGTCCTGCTGTGTGTTTTCTGTCCTACTGGAAAGTGATTCCTTTAAATGAACAAACAAACATTTTTGGATTATATGTACATAAACAAAAATTTGGAACTATATCTGCATTCAGGAGGACGGAGGTTTGTTCATTGGTCATAGTTCTGGGGTCCAACCAAAGACTGGTGGCTTTATGGAACTGAGCAAGGTAAGGCTCCCTTCATTTATCAATCCATGCACCCACTGCAACCATCTCCAGGTGATGCAAAACACAATGAAACCTGATTCCTCAGAAGGAGGAATTCTGCAAGTGTCAGCCCTGCAAACATCGTCCATCCCTTTTGGCCAGTTAGTAATGAGAGTAATGAAATTGCAAACCTTTATTAGCCCAACTTACTTTCACCAAGGGGAAATTCCAATTTCTTGTCCTCAGTAAAATATTTGTGCAACTGTATCAAGCTCTTTTCTGCTCCAGCTCTTCAATTCTACAGATTCTTCCTCCCTCTTCTTTACTGTAACTGTAAATAAAGAATCAATCTAAGAATCTTCATGATTTATTTTGATCTTGCACAATTTGAAATTTAGAACAAAATTTTAGTAATTTCAATAATTTTTAATAGCTATGAGGTATAGAAAGATTTGATTTGTTAAAAAAAAGAAAAAAAAATACTAAAATGTGGCTATCAGTGTCTCTGTCTTACTGCGGGATTCTGCAGTACTTTCTTTGAATGGATAGGATGAATTACATAGTTACAATACAAAATTTCAGAGTGCAGGGCCTTGACACAATACACATTGTTTGAGATGCTTTTCATGTTTTGTATTCTATATCTTTTAGAGTGTTCTCCTTTGGAGCACTGAGACAGTGCTTAAAAGATTTATAAAAGATGTTCTTGGAAGTGAAGTAAAGAAGTACATTTAGAATTTTTAGGGTAGGGTTTACTTTTTAGTTACTTCTGAGGAATATAACAAAGTCTAAACAAAAATAATGCTTACTGAGACAGAAACAAAGTCATAGTTAAGATGTTAGCTTTTATTCCAATAGTAGTACATCTGGATCTGTTAATACAAATGGCACTGCACCAAACATCACATTTATATTCTTTAAATGTGTTTTGTTCTTTTGTTCTTCAAGGTTTTCAGTACATAAGAATACTATGGAAATTATGAAAAAGCCTGACACTAAAATGAGTATACAGTTTATTTATTTACGTGTTTTATTTAATGTAAAAAGTAGGATGTTTGCAATCTCTTGGCATGTAGTTAATGTTTAAAGTAACATTATTGTGGCTGAGTTAAAAATACAAGAAAACAAAACTTTTGGGTTTTTTACTACATCTTTTTAAGCAGTCGTCAAACAGTGTGGTGTTTGTCAGTACCGAAGTATAATTATGTTCCAAACAACACACAGCATGGTTTATGGTTTACAGCACACGTAATCTCTTCTCAGTCATCCCTGTCTCTGTGATAGGCCAACTTGACTCGGGACTATATTTACAGGGAACAACAAGCCCTAAACAGCATGGTACTGAGATATCCCTTTAGCTTTAGACTATGACAGCAGAGTTCAACTTAGATTATTGGTTTGGGCATTTGGCCAACATTACTGGAGCTGATGGCAACAGTGTGAGGAAAAGAAATAAAGAGAGAAAGCAAGGAGTTGGTAATGAACCCTGGGGCTGAAGCAGAAGCTAGTGACAGCAATGTGTGATTGAAAAAGGTGGAGAAACACTACTGAAACACCACTACTATGCCACACATTTTATAAGTGTTTTAAAACTTCTCCATTTCACACAGAAAAAAACATATATATATTTATAAGCATGTATATTTTTAGGGATGCACACACAAAACACACACACACAAATATCTTGCAGTGTAAACATTAATTTTGCATTGAGTGTCTAGAATATTAGGTGAAATTCTAGCAAGGGTTTTATATTAAATTCCCTGAAAAGTGTGTTGGTAGACATTTCTGAGAGGAAAACAAAGTAAAATGGATAATCTGAGCTACTGCAGTTTGCCAAGCTCTTCCATTTTATTCAGGACATCTTAGGAATGTATAAATAAAGACAAAGTGGCAAAATATCCAAGTGCTTGTCAGATTTAAGGAAACAACACACATTCCCCCCACCCCTGAAAGCAATCGTTTAGTTTAAGAATGCTTACTGGCATCAGTGTCAATTTTACTGATAGACAGAGAGTAAACAAGCTATAATGCTGCCTACAATATAAACTTTTAAGCCTAAAGTCTTAGCTTGCTGCTGTCAAATTCAAGGGCAAAGCTCCAGTTGACTTCACTGGAGCAGGGATGAAGTATAGGACTAAATAAAGTTCAAGCTAGCTTGAAATTTATTGCACACAGATTCATTTTATTGTTGCAAATATTTCCTATATACCACTTTTCTCTACAAAAAGAAAGAGCATCTGTTGTTTAGCATTTGTGCCTTACTCAGTGCAGCAGTTTTTATTTCTACCACCAACTAAATTTTTCAGAATTCACTTCAGTAACTTTATTCTATTTGGTTTGACATTATATTTTGAACTTCTAGCCCCAAATTGCAGATGTTTACAATAGGTTATGCATAAGAAAAATGAAGGTTTTAAGACTACAAATTTCCCTTATAATGCCTGCTAATCTACTTAACTGAATCCTTCTTTCTCTGATAATTTGCCTTATCTGTTCTTTTATTTTTTCTAAACCAACATTTGTTGTGGAGCTTATAAATTTTTTTTCTCACCCTATGTGTTTTAGTATGTTGAACTAATAGTCTTTGAATTTCTTACATGTTAATTCCTGAATAGCTTTATATCCAGGGCTGCGTTGCTTTGCAGTTGCAGTTTTGTTTCTATTATCACCTATCCCAATTTTAGCCCTTTTTTTAGCTATACCTAAAAAAAGAGTAATCTTTATAGCTTTAAATCAAAACTAGAAATAAGAACGATCATAAGTCCATGTCTTCAGGTGCTTATTCAGTTCCTATTTCTTTGTGTTCTGTTTTTCAGCTATTAACTGATTTTTTTCCTCCCGTAAACCCTCCCTTAGGAACTGTCTATTAAATTAGGAACCAATTTAAGAATAGCACTCAGTATAATCACAGTACTTTAAAAAATGGTATTTTATAAAAAACTTAGTTTCACTTTCGGAAACTGCAGATTACCCATCATCTGGTTTCCTCAATGAAAGCCTAAAATGGGAGAGTTCCTTTTAACTTAAAAGCCTCATGAAATAGTGGAAAAAGTGGTGCTTATTCCATTTACCTGAGAAACTAAATCCTTCACTTCTCACGAATCCAAAATGTTCATTAATATGCATGGAAATTTTTGATCTGTGAAAACTGCAGGACAAGCCCCGATATGCACCACTATTTATAATACAGAGTAAGAAGGTTAACTGAATGCCTTGTGCTCTATAAGAATAAGTAACTGACCTGGTATTTGTCACTCAAAAACAGAAATAAAAGAAGCGTGTTACGGGCACTGTTATAAGTTCCTTAAAAAGGCCTAAAGTAAGTTAAACAAAAAGACACATGGGGTTTTTAGTATTGCTCTTTAAGAATGTACAGAAAAGGGAAGAAATTGAGTTTAGAAGCCTCATGACTCCTTCTTTTTTCTAAAACAAAATGGTGTTCACTGATTAACATAACTAAATGATAGGGGGTCTGGGGAGGGAAACATTGACTAGAAATGAGACATCTAAAATGTCTAGGAGATGGGAGAGAGCATAGCAAGTATGCACAACAAGGAAGAATAAGAACACACCACTGGATCAATCAGTTGATGAATCCTTGAAATATGCCTTCACTTAACACCTTCTGAACTTAATCAATTACATGTGCTATTTTACTTGTGGGGGAAAAAAAAGACTGGAACAACACCTGCAGGGACCCTCACTTACTAGCACCAAATCTAGTCTAGACAAAGATCAGCATACAATATATTGTTGCTGGCAGGAGAATTGTCACTCAGCAGGATGTTTGCCTTATCTGGCTTAGTGACATACTCCAGTTCTGACTTAGATACTCAAAACACCCTTCTGAAGGACCTCCATTGAATAAATAAGGAGACAAGGCTGAGAAAAAATATTGAAAAGGGGAAAATTAGTAGCCATTTTATTCCAAACCCTGTGCCTCACTTCCCCCTCAGAGGTTTATTTATCTTCCTTTCTTCACTGCAGCAGGGAGGCAGTGTGAAACTCTCTGATTTTCCATGGCACAGCAAGTGTTTCTTGATGAATAAGGTTATACAGACCAGCACATTCAAAGGATGAGTCCAGTTAATGCCAGACCACTTCCTTAACCAGGTTTGCGGGGGAAATATGACAGCTCTGCAAGATCTACTTCTCCATTTCCTACTAACACTTGTATGAAAACTCCTGCTACAAGGTTATAGATGTAAAGCAGACTACATAATGGAAACAGAAGTATTATAAAACCAATGCTTTTCCTTTTTTTTTTATTTAGAATTTTTCCAGATTTGTTTTTGACATATTAAGTCATTTTCTCTATGTTTGAATTTTGTTTTGTTTTCTTTTGAATGTCATTGAAAATGTAAGGAAAAAAGGAGTACTCTTTTACATTGCTGATACTTAGATTGTTCAGTGGTTTATGTATCTGTTTTAGTAGACTAAGATTATATTACAGGTTAACTAATTTTAGAAAATGAAAAGGTAGGCAGATTTTATTTTTAATAAAATAGCTCAACATTTGGTATTGTAAAATGTACTTAAGTAATATGTATACTTAAAGGAGTTTAGGGAGAAGTGACATTTAAATAAAGTCCAATCATAGAAGTGTTATGCTTTCTTTACAAGAATTTTGCATCTTAAAAACAAATGGAAAACTATTAGAACACTTAGAAATGAAAAAAAAAAGAAAAATCTGCTTTTACATAAACTTTTCCAAGCCTATGCAACTCTGGAATTTTTTATAAGACTTTGCTTTAAATTTGCAGAAATCTACATTATTTCATGGTTGTAGTATTCTTCACAAATAACCCTTATTTCAGAAGGGACAGAACAATTCAAAGTAGAATTTTACAATTTCCTAACAAATTATAAATTTTTAATTATGTCAGATATTTACATTTTGATCTGAAATATAGGCTTATAGGCTCATTTGACTGTGTATATTTGCTATCAGAGAGACAAAAAACGTTAAACATGTATTTGGGGCCTACCATGTATACTTTTTGCTTCTGCCACCATGATCAGCTCTACTTAAATTAACCAGTGCTGGCCTGGATATCACTAATACAGGCTGAATGAAAATGAGATTGTCCAGAGACTATCAGTAGCTTAGGACAATCACAGGTGGACCTCATTCTAGATGCTGAAGTCTTCTAGAGTAGCACTCACAATGCTTCATTCTGGAAGTCACCAATTTGGCTTTTTTTCATTATTCTGTTCACTACCTCTTGGCTGGCCTGGAGAGGAGCAGTGTGTTTGGAAAATTTTAACTTCAATGAATGCCCATAAAATTTTCCATACCCTCAATTTTATTTATTGCTTTATTTCAGGACCTGAACACCTGTAATATTCCCACTGCACAAGTTAGCTTTCTCCTGGGTCTCCTTCCTTCTTCATATTAAAAATATTTAGATTACAGGGTCTCCATTCTTCACACAAAATTATTTACATCACAGGGTACTACGTGAGGTCCAGAGGAGGTTAAAGGCAACTGCCAAGTAGTGTGACTACAGTGATGAAAGCAGTGTGAACAAAACCAGTACTTTCGTTGTGGAAGAAGGACCACAGTTTTTCCCTGCAGGTGATCCAAAACTACAATATGAATCCCACCTTCTTTCCTAGCACTGACTTTACACAGATTTCAAAATCAAAGACCAGTGTATTAAAAAGGGTACTTGGAGTTTCCAGCATCTGTTACCTTGTGACATACTTACTCTGTGGTAAGGATAAAGCATATCTTTGTAAGACAGATCTGGATTAAAGTATTTTCTCAGAGAGTTAAGAACTATCAATGCAGTCAAGCACAAGTGCAAGGTGCATTGCTGTTACTATTTTCCAAGGAGGTTAAATAACTTATATAAAGAAAATTAAAACAAACAAACAAACAAACAAACAAACAAAAACCCCACCAACCAAGCAAAAACCCCAAACTAAAACTCAAAAGAAACAAGGCTCTATTCCAATAGAAAAGACAATCAGAAAACAAATGTCCCATTCCTTACTACCATACTGGAGGAAGCACACAATGATTGCTTTGATATGCAAACACATGTGTGAAATAGAATAGTCCCACTATACTGAACTGTCTAATAAATAGCAATCTCACAGAAAATCCCTAATTTTTTTTTTAACCCACTGTTTTCTTGTAAGAAACATTATTTAAATGGTAAATATTCCTAAAATCAATGAGAAATTTCTAAAGAGCCTTCACATGGCCCAGGAATCTGAAGTTTTCATTTGTCCTAAGACGTTACAGCTCACTGCAACTGTAAACCTTGTTTATTCCGCCTAGACATTTTTTTTTTATAAAAAAGAGCAGTGAGAGAGAGCAAGGGCGAGATTAAGAAGACAGTGTTAGGCAATTATACAAGAAACATCTTTTTTTTCCTTCAAACTACATAAATTACTTGTCCTTTGGCATACACTTTTTCAAGTGTTATTTAATTAAAATAAATGAGAAACACTCAAGTTAAATTTAGCATAACAAATTATATTAGCCTCATGATATGATAAGAACATATATCACTGTTTCCAACACTTTTTCTGGTGAATTTATTCTGTTGTGTGAACATCATTCTTGCTCTTCATTTTAGGAAAGGAACTTATCTCGTCGCTATTTAAATCCTTTTATCCTGACATTTAGATAAACATATTTCATTACGCTGTCTCTGTAACCAAATTTTACTACACTGTGCTTTTTGAAGTGCATACATGTAAGGCATTGTAAGATTTATAACTTTGGAGAGGTTTTGCATGCTTTGATTGGTCACAATTAAAATATGTATGTATCTTCCAATCCTGGGAAACTGGGATCTATGTTCATTGTAAGAATAAAAGAAGAAAAACACCCCCTGGTTATTACAGAAGTAATTTATCTGGATTATAAATCAGATTTTTATTAATAAATGTAGGGCATGCTTTTGCAAAATAATTATAAACTATTCTCATAGCTTCAGGGTTTTATTTCTTACACTTTTTTGGTCCCAGTTGATGAATATCAAAATTTCTCAGTGTACTTACAAAAATAAATGCAGATGCTTAAAAAGATAAAAACTCATCAGATACAGAATTTAAGGTCACCTCAATAGAGAGTACTTTTAAACTCTGGCATGCCAAATAAGTATTTCCTATTTATTTTTAATAAGAGTATATTCTAACTATATTAATAAAGGGGAATTTTTCCTCTTTTTAATCCTTTATTGAAATTTGCATTATGAAAAATGAATACATTAGTTTAGGAGGAGAAAGAAATCAATAGAATTATGTACTTTGAGTTATCTATCTGCAAAAAGTGAGTTGGATGAAGGGAAAATATTGTCAAAGAGTTCCTCAATGTTTAAAAGAAGACAGTTACTTGATAACGTGTATGACAGAAAAATATCTGGTTTGGACTTAAATTTGACTTTTTAGGGCAATATGAATTATATAGTATGTAAAAAATGCCTAGAATCAGCAGATATATTGTATGTTGTATGTTGTACAAGTTGATTTGCACTCACTAGTTATAACTTATATTTTAATATCTTCAAATATTTTAAGGTTTCTAGATGGCCCACAAGGAGGTGGATGCTTTCACAGGCTGAGATACTAAGTCAGGGAGACTTTTTAAGGAGGCTTTAAAGATATCATTTTTACACCACAGGCTATGTAGGAAGTTTAGATGTTCAGTCCAGAAGAGTTAATTCAGCTGCCATCTAAAATTTAGGCAATGGTAGAAGCCTGAGTAAGATCAAATTACTCCTAATAAGTAAAAGAGGCCCCTTAGGAGCCCTATTCGTATTAAAAAAAAAAAAAAAAATTTAACAGCAAAACAGAAGCCACTAACCAACCAAAAAAACCCCAAACCCAAACCAAACAAAAAAACCCAAACAGCCTTGACACTCTAGAACAGTCAGGTAAGGGTTGTCTTTACTGCGCCAAAAGGGAACATGAATTTGGCAAAAAACATTTGGCCACTCTGTAAGCCCAAAACTACTGCTTTCGTTAAATCCAGAAAGAATTTTAAAAAGTTGCATGTCCATAGTAAAAAAGTATGTTCAAGCACAATATGCAGAGCTATCCCTAATGGAAAACTGGAGGGAAACATAGTAATAAATTGAATTAATAAATAAAAATAATGAATATACCCTCTAGACCTACCAAAATTGTTAATACATTTATTGAACTATAATTAGAAGAAAAAGAGTGGGTATCTACAAGCAGCAGGAGCCTAGTTGGGATAGAGGAGATAACTGAACCTTTTATTTTCTCAGTAGGTATTTCAAAAGACAATTGGATCGTTTCAAGCACAAGCAGCATAAGCAAGGTGAATTCCTTTATCTCAGAAATGCAATGCCTTTGAACACCTATATATCTGTTGAATAACATATCCGAAATGATAATTTTTCTTCTAAAAAGAAATACCTGAGAGTTCATATCTCATAAATCAATGTTTCAGCCATTCCCTTTGTTTTCAAGAATGATTCTAAATGTTGATGCTATGCCCCTGTGGATCTCTTGTAAAAGAATTCAATTACTTGAACAGTTTTTCATCTGGACAATTCAGGTTTTCATGGAACTGCATTATTAATAGTTTCCACATAATTTTTTTCCTTTCATTTCCAAGTTGATAGTCTAAATTTATAAAAAAGATGGTGAATTAAGACAATCACTACTTCTCTGTCTGTTAGAAGACCTAAAGTCATCCTCCTTAAAGATTTGATTTGTCACAGAAAAGAAAAAACAGGAAAACAAAGATTTTAAGCTGGAATTGTCCAAGATGACAAAGCAAGTAAAGCAAGAGATAAGGAGGAATCCATAGGACTTGATTTGCAAAGAAGCAGAGTACTCATTTGGACATGCTATTTTTGAAATTGGTTAAGTCACGGGATTTTCCAAACAACACTGTTGACCTTTTATCTTTTTTTCTTTTTTTTTTCTTTTTTTTTTTCTTTTCTTTTTTTTTTTTTTTTTTTTTGGGAAAACAAATAAATTACAGAGAAAATCTCCCTAGTGCAGCTATACTTTAGTAATCAGGAGAGTGATCTAACTGTGCACAGCAAGAAAACACAGCGTCTTAAATTTCTGTCACTAAGATTTCAGGATAAATGTTAAATATGAGAGACCATGAGTTTTTTCTTTTGGCAATACTGATTTTCTAAATAAATTAGCTAAGTAAATTTCAATAACTTCTGAGTATTTTAACCAGAATATTTGTGAAATTTGGGACCCTTTTGGTAACTATTTCTATGGCATTATATTTACCTCTGAGATAAAACGCAGTTGCACAAATCTTTACAGTCAGAAAAAGAATAGAGACAGAAAACTGTGATATTTGCTCAGAAAAAGATCAATAAGCACAAAAAAAACCCTTACTACCAAAATCTTCAAATAATATAAATATGGCAATCTATTTTAAACAAAGATAAAATATATTATATTTTCTGTTGTAGCCCATTATACCTAACATATAGAATTATGTACCTATATTAATCAAAATAATGTAAAATAGAAAAAATATAAACATTTAAAAATACAGTCAATAAAGTTCATTGAAATTGTGATGTGTATTTTTGAGCCTTAAAATATTGATAAAGCTACATTGCCACATTGAATCTCAAAGCTAAAAAAAATCAGAAATAAGAGCCCACTCTGCCCAGTAATTTTCTTTGTCTATGAGACAGGATTCCTAATCAACAAACCATTTTCTGCGATTAAATTTTTCATCATGCCACCACAAGTAGGTGGTACATTTAACATTAGCACAGAAGACAATTGTAGTGGGTTGACCCTATCTGGATGCTAGATACCCATGAAAGTCACTCTAATTCTCCCCTTCTCAGTTGAGGAGAAACTACAACGAAGATTCATGAGTTGAGATAAGGACAAGGGGGATAAATCACTCACTCACCAAATACTATCATGGGCAAAACAGGCTCAGCTTGGGGATATTAACTGAATTTATTACTAACAAAACCAGAGAAGGATAATAAGAAGCAAAATAAATCTTAAAAACACCTTTCCCCCACCCCTTCCTCCTTCCCAAGATCTACTTCCTTCTCCTTCAGCAGCTAAAGGAGATGGAGAATGGGGGTTATGATCAGTTCATCACAAGTTGTTTCTGCTGCTGCACAGGGGGAAAGCCTTTCCCCTTCTCCAGCATGGTGTTCCTCCCATAGGTGACAGTGCTCCAGGAGCTTCTCCAGTGTGAGTCCTTCCTATGGGCAACAGCTCTCCATGAATTACTGCAATGTGGGTCACTCTTCCATGGGGTGCAGTCCTTCAGGCACAGCCTGCTCGAGCGTGAGTCCCCCACAGGGTCACAAGTATTACCAGGCCACCGGTTCCAGCATGGGCTCCTCTCTCCTGCAGGTCTGCCAGGAGCCTGCTCCAGCACAGGTTTCCCCTGGGTTTACAGACTCTTCCCAGGAATCTACCTGCCCCAGCGTGGGTCTCCTCCGTGGGCTACAGGTGGATCTCCATGGGCTGCAGGGGCACAGCTGCTTCGCCATGGTCTGCACCACGGGCTGCAGCTCCAGTGCCTGGAACACCTCCTCCCTCTCCTTCTCCACTGACTGTGGTGTCTGCAGAGTTGTTCCTCTCACATATTGTCTCTCTGCTCTTTGGCTGCAATTACATATGCACAGTAATTTTGGGGGTTTTTTCTTAAATAGGTGATCACAGAGACATTACCACCATTTCTGCTTTACCTGGCCTTGACCAATGGCAAATTCATCCTGGAGCCGGCTGGCATTGGCTCTGCTGGACATGGCAGAAGCTTCTGGCAACTTCTTATAGAAGCCACCCTCAGCATCCCCGCTATCAAAACCTGGCCATGCAAACACAATAAAACAACTTACATTGTCTTTTGAAGGCTGTTCTGAAGATGTGCTGAAGACCAAATTTGCCTTCTCAAAAAGACCATAAGCCTCACTGAGACACAAATGTTGCTGAAGGATATTCCCTGTTATGTGCTTAAATATACCCATTGGCTCTGTACATGCTGCTCAAGAGGCAGCATTTTGGACTTGAAGTGAGCTTTTCAGAAGACACAGCAATATTGAAGATATGCGCTGCTCCCAAAGCTTCTGAAAAACAGAGTAATTATAGCCCTTTCTCACCCAAACACAAGCCTCTGTCCTCATTATGATTGGACACATTATTTGTCTTAAATACTTGTTGTTCTAATAATAGCAATTTAGACGGAAAATATGCTATGCTGTGTGCAAGAAGCAGGATAATTTTGTCAGAAAGAAATATTTTCTGAGATCAAAAATCAGAAGGGGAACTTCTGCTCTACACTTGACTTCTTTATTGTCTTCAGCCTAGAACATTTTGTTTTCAGTCATCTCGGTGCTGCTGATCTATAATGTGCCTAGACTCTCATTTTTGTCTTGTCACAGCTACTGCTTACACTGTACACTGTGGATCCACTATGTCTTTCCCTGATGATATATAATGCTATATGTACTTGTGATTATCACCTACGTATACAAGTAATATAAACCTTTGGGGTTTTTTTTGTCTTTCTTTTTTTTATTCAATAACATTTGTGCCAGCTTCCAGTCATATGTACCACTTTCCCCTTTTTCAGACCCAAGCTGGCAATTCTCATCCTGAATAGCTTTAAAATTGCTCATAGCAATCAATGACAACTGAGGCATCACTAAAGAATTTCTCTTATCTCCAAGCTCCAATTTAGATCAGTCATTAAGCCTGAGTAAGCCTGAGCTGTCATAGCATTGTCCCTCATCACAAGCTGTAAGCACAAAAAGTCAACTCCAAAATAAAATTTGTTCTATCTCTTACTACATTTTGTAATGCTCTAGTATGGACAATAAAGTTTACTGAAATAGGACTGTCAATCTTTGGAACACAGGTAACTATACAGACTTTTTATCTAAGGAAGGCTACTCTACCTCAAATCTGATCCACATTAAATCATTTCCTCATATTTCTTTTAGTCTTTTTGATCTTGTTAACGATGTATACCACATTGCTGTGTAGAGCTTATTTTCAATAAGCACACATTTTAGAGACATGGAATTAAAACATACATTTAAATACGAGAAGGAAAACATCTAAGTGTCTAAATATCTTTTATATCAAACATATGCAGAATATAGATATTCTTCTGCAGTGTCTCTAAAGAAGCTTTCTTTCTTTCAGACAGTGTTCAAAGTGACAGTTGCAATCCTCTGCTTATGTTGTATTTCTGAATTTATACTGAATTTTCAACTGTGTCTTAAAATAATATCTGGTATTTTTTGGGATTCTTTGTATTCTTTGGACTCTCTTTTTCTGAGCAGATTGAAGCTGAAAATAAAAGTGTGTTTTGAATGGGTTTTTTGACTTTCTGACAGTTATTTGATTGTTTAGTTAAGGCCTAGTTTGAAGAAAAAGTGCTGTAAACACTCATGATTTACAGTTTCTAAATGTTACAATATGCTTCAAATAAAATATTTATATGCTTCAAGTTGTTTCAGCATTTTTAGAGGATCCTAAATGTAGAATGAACAAGTTGATGCATTCAAATGATGGTTTTTGATTTTGTCAAACTAATGGTAATCTGCTGGATTAAACACGTTTACCAACTCTCCTAAACAGGCAGGGGGGAAAAATAAGAGGAAACCCTTGGTGATGAAATGAAGACAGAGAGATCACTTACCACCTGCCATCACAGGCAAAACAGACTTGATTTGGAGAATATTATTTAATTTCCAGCCAAAATAGATTTGGATGGTGAGAAACAAAACCAGAATTTACAGCAGAACTTTTATGCTCACCTTCTCCTTTTTTTTCCCCAGTCTCCACTTCAATCCTTCATTCCCAATTCTTCTACCCAGCAGCCTCTGAGCAGTGCAGAGGGCTTGCAGGGATGTGGGTTATGGTTAGTACACAGCAGTTCCTCTCTGCTGCTGCTCGTTCCTTCTCACATTTTCCCCCTGTTCCTGAGCGGGTCCTCTCCATTTTCCTTCAGGAAAATTCTGTTCCAGTGTGGGCTCTCCATGGGTTCAAGTTCTTTCAGGAAATATCTGTCTGCTCCAGCAGAGAGTTCACTGTGGGCTGCACTGTATCTATCTGCCCCAGAGCACTCCTCTATATGGGCTGCAGAGGGAATCTCTGCTCCCAGTGCCTTGATTACTACCTCATACTCATTTTTCTCTAACCTGGATGTTTGTACTGGTTTCTCACATTTTTTCCCCTCACTTCTCTGCCTCCCTAGAGTATTTGTCCTTTCCTATTTTAATTAAATGGGCTTTTAACCTCCAAAATGTTCAGAAAGATTGATTTCAGGAATGCTTGTGGAGTAAGGAGCTTCTCAATGTGAGTAAGGGCAGGATATGACACAAAAAATATATATTTCTCAGTGAAAAGAGAAAATGAAAAGACTATTATAGGATCTTCTCTAAGATATTTTCCCACATTTTTCAGTCTCCCATTATAGAATTTAGTTAATAAAGTTGTCTGTGATTTTTAAATCATCCCAGAATGTTCAATATTTATGTGGAAAGATAGGAGCATATACAGATATGGTTTATGAAGGTTTTTATATTTCATAGCTGAACATATACACTCTAATGCATTCATTTATCATTCCTTAAATTATATCTTTTTCTAGGTCTTTTCTTTTTTAATGGACCTGTTGGTTGCACCGAGTTTCATCCCAACTGAGCGAGTGAAAAAGAACATGGCATTAGATGTAAACATAACCAGACACAGATATTTCTGATCACCCACTGCTCACCTGCAGTTATAGAAAGATGAATAAATAAAAAGGAAGTGAACTGAAAAGCTTTCAGACGAATACATGTTGTTATATATAAAATACATAGAATACAGAATTGTAAAATGAGAGATTGGTTCTTAACTATAACACCTGTAACCTAGCCACAGTGACTGAGGGGTTCATTCTTCAGCTCTCAGCCTTGCAATGGTCAGCCACAAGGACATACCTTCATAGGAGATGTATGCTGCAGTGGTCAGTGCAAAAAGGGGCAAGTAAAAAGAAATATCACCAAATTTTTCAGGAAATCCAGTAACAGTGGTTAGTCACTATTTTATAACAAAGAACAAATTTTAAATTAGTCTTGATATGCAAATCATACTTTAATTCAAGTGTACAGAGACATCAAATACATATCTGTGTGAGACTGAATGAACATATGATTCACAGATTTCACAGAATACTCTAAGGGACCCATAAGGATCATTAAGAACAACTCTTAAGTGAATAAAGGAGTCCAACCCACAACCCCAAGGTTATTAGCAGAATGCCCTAAACAACAGAGACGATCTCAGGGTTATATAGATACTCACCTCTCAGGTAGCCACCATTTTTAATAGCAGGAATCTAGGACAAGTTTTTAAAATTTAACCAAAAATTTTAGGAAAGTTGCTTCACAAAGAGGACCAAATGTACAGTGAATGTTGATGACTGGTTTTGGTCTGTGAGCCTAAAAATAATTTTTTTTTCCCAGATTGTAGAGTTTTTTTGAGGTGTGACATGACAGAAAAATTTGCTTTAAGTACTAGAGTGTTAGATTTTCTAGCTAGAGAGACAAGGTGATTATTTTTTTTAATTCAGAATAATGTATATATTCAAAAAAGATAACGTGAAAGATAATGTTTATTTTTGCAGAGAGCAAAGAAATCCACAGCATGGTACAGGCTTTGAAGTCTTTTTGGAACTAAGCAAGAGGAACTGATGGGTTATGAATGGGAGAATTTGAGCTGCTGAATATATTCTGCTGTGAAAATGGAATGGGGGTTGACCTGGGAATTTCTTAGGAAATGCTAGGGCAGTCATGTAAATGATAGAACGAAAGGAATACGAGCATAAGAAACAGAGGTTGTTCATTGCTTACTGAAATAGTTTAATGAAATTTAGTTAGATGACAGATTTGGATTTAGCAATAACTGTGGGAATGCTAGGTACAGTTAAATCATCCAAATTTTTAAATGGATCACTGTTACTGCTGTTACTGCTACCTCCTGCGCTTAGAAGCTGCAGGTCCCTGTGGGTGGCTTGTCGGGGACTTGTGGGTGCCTCTTTCTTTCCCAGCCACTGATGCCACTGCCTTCCTATCCTTCTTGCTCTTCACATCAGTGAAGTCAAACCAATGGCTCTGTGTAAACTGAGCCATTTCACCCACAGTGAAAATAAAATGAGAATGATAAAACTACATCTAAAATGGCTTTGCTGATTTACCGCCATTTCTGCCACTAAAAGGTACTCAATTTTTTAAATATCAGTCTATTTTCTTTTTTAAATTATCGTGATACATGATATGTAATGAGAGATACTACGTGACTGGTTATTAGTGGTGAAGATTGTGAACAGTATTTTTAACTTTTAGGCAAATATTGCAAGCATTTTTTAAACATACACAAAGGCTCATAACACTTTTTTGACAGAGAAGTTTTTATTTGGATTAGGGTAAATCATGGGATCTACTGCTTAATTATTATCACAACTAATCAGGGGATGACAATAAAATATCTGTGTAAAAAAACCTTTAGAAAAGGCTAACGGCTAATTCTCATGCATGAAGGCCTCAACATAATATAGAGGAATGTATTACAGAGGAGAAAATCTTAAATGCTGCATCAGGAACAAAGGAACCCATGAATATTCATTTCAAATGACTCTGGCCATGTTGTCCTCTTAAGGAAACTTATCATCCAGGTCTCATTTCTAAGGATTTGTTATACTACAGTAATTTTCAGGTTGGTAAGATGATACAGTACAAGTAGAGACTTAGCTGGGACCATACTCTCTGTAAAACAACATGCTCAGACTTACAGGTGACAGAGTAAAATATGTGGGGCTGGAACTCCGGAGCTATCATTCCAAAACTTCTGTAATAACTACTAAAGGCCACATTCTACATATTAGAATATCATCAATATATACTGTTACTAGCACTCACACTCAAGTTAGCAGTCTTGTTATGGCTCATGGTAAACATATTATTTTAAAGCCAACAGCAAACTGCTTTTTCCTATATATAAACCACAGGTACAAGGCACTGCTGTTAACATATAGGGATACAGTAACTAATTTAAACTAGAATTTGTAATTTAAACTGTGATTTCTGCATACTAGAAGTATTAAAAATACCATGTGAATTGTTGAATTTCTAAGACTGGAACTTGAACTTTGTCATTTGAATATGATCATTTTCCTGTTTAATTAAAAAGAATTTAAGCATTTTAAAAAGTATATTAATCTCAGGTTTTTTTAAAAGATATTCAGTTAATGTAATGTGACTTGGAAAAAATAATTGCAATGTATTGGTGGTGTTAAATCTACTCACTAGATGGACATAAAATGACCACCAAGTGGATAAAAATGAAGTAGGTTTCTGTAAGAATTTCTTCAAAACCAGTGCTAGAAAAATTGTTAAATTGTACAAACAGCTATGCTACTCAGTATTTTTAAATATTCAAGTTTTTTTACTGAAGATAATTTTTAATACTTGTCAACACCTTGTCCATATAGATTATATTTACTCTGATAAATATCATGGTCTGGATTTCTATTAATGCTTTGGAAATTGTTTCATATACTTCACTGCACAAAGATGTGATATAAATCTACAACTGGATCCACAAATACTGTGGACAGTCTTTCAGAGAGCTTGCTGGTTTTCTCCCACACTGCAGTTATTTAAATATTTGATCACATATTTTATTAATACAAATAAATATCTATGAACTGGGTCTCATTTTCATAGTTCAGATTTATATGAAAGAGAGAATATTGAATTTTCAAGAGCATCCAGTGGATTTGATTCTTCTGTGTAGCAGGGTTTGCCATTTTAGAATGTGAGCTGACAGAACGTTTTCCATTCTTAATTTTGTGCCTAAAAGCTTGGGACTGGTTGCAAGCAAGAAAAAAATGGAGTGGAGGAGCTGCTTTTATTACTTGCTTACTAAATATGTCACTGTCTCAAAATGTTAAATGCTAGGTAAAAACATATTCATATGTATTTCCTAATCTGTTCTAACATAACTTGCAATTCAATTAACTAGAACACAGTGATTTCAAAATATAAATGCACACATTCTATCTGGTCAGCATAAACTTACCTGCAAGCGATCACTTTTAAAATTTTTACTTCTAATTAAGTCATGTCAGATTTGCTTTGAATAATGGGCTGAATCTTGAAGATAATAGGCCTCTGAGAAGTTCCAAGGTTTGGCTTCAATAATTCCCTATGGAAGTAAAGTAGCAAAATGTGGACAGTAAAGCCTGAACAACATAACTGCACCTGCAGTTTGACTTCCATATCTTTGTTCAGTGCTTAAGGAAATGTTCTAGCTCTGTCAATTAGCAACATTCTCTGATACAATCACTTTTGCCTTGTGTATTCAGTTCACAGAAGCATTGGTAGAAAAATACAGCTTGGTAGCAATCTGTATCCACTTTGAACAACAGTAAATGATGATACAAAGTGAAAGTCAGCAAGGATCACGCCTCAGACAGTCACGCTGCTTTGCTGTCTGGCATTCATTTCACAGTCTCAAATTCCCATATAGTATTACATGACTTCTGAATCTGGTAAAAGGTGCTTAACTGATATCCTTGGGATAAGAAATTGAACAACCATGTCATTACAAATTCTTTTTGCAACAGAACGAAACAAGATTTTGAATCTTGATTAGATGTCGGTCTCATTTAATTTTAGAGCAAAAGTAGAGATCATTAGCCCAGGTATTTTTAAAACCTTCCAATTTATTCTTGAAAAATTTAGATCTCAAATAATAGCAATATTCAAAATGTATTGGGTCTGGCTTCCCTTGGGCCATAAACAAACACAGTGGAAAAAAAAAATAGTTATTGGTAATTTGGGAATTTAATTTTTTTTTATGAACCCAGTATATTTCAGAGCCACAGGCTATCAGTAATTAATACTGTATAAAGTAGTAATAGAGTTGCAGTGATATGAGTCCAGATTATCAAACTTCTAAAGAGGGAATATGAAGATTTAACTATAAACTGTGACCATTTATGTGCTTAGTTACTTGTTCTATCATGTATTGTTATTAATGCTTAATCCTTAAACATTCTTAGTTTATTTCAGCCAGCAGAAAATGAAAACATAATAATAATTACTGCTGGTACCGCTGAGGTAATTTAAAAAGTTCTACTTTTGTATTTCTGAAACTAAAATTTTGTCTATGGTTGTTACTTGAGCTGAAAAATAGTAAATAGCTTCCTTCCACATGTGTACAATAAAAATATAGAAATGATGCAAGCTTAAATGCATAGGGTTGCTATATTTTCTGACTGCTTTAGTTTAGTTTCTTCTGTGAACTATTACTGACCACATTTCTTCTAATGAAAAGTTAAAACGTGCATAAAAATAAGGAGGTTACATAATTGTATTAATTTTCAATTATTTTTATTTAAATAATTCTCATTGTCATTCTAATGCCATTCTTCAATTCCAAAAGTACATGTGAATTAGATCCATGCCTAAATGAGGATTACTCACAGCTCACAGATACTAAAAAAGCTCACACATTACAGTTAATCTTACTGGCTAATACTTGCCAACAACATTTAGTAAGGGATTAAGGACAGATTCAGGAAGTTAAATTCAGGAAAAAAAAATGAAACAAAACAATTCCTCAGAGGCTTGAAATATTTTTATTATTGATATTAGCAAAAGAAGTGCTAAAGCCTGCTAAATATAACAAGGGAGCCAGAGTGAGACTGAAAGAGAAAAAAGGTACTTCAAAACCTTTGCAGAAGCCATTACAGGGTAGTCCAAGGACACAAGTGACTGACAAAGTTCAACACAGTGACCAATGCTTACCAACACTTTCAACACCCAGGCATAAATAACCATGTCTGTTGTGTTTTCAACTGGTGGATTTGTCTCTCTAAGTGGCTGCATTGATAAAATGTAGGAGACAAAACAAGAAAGGAGGAGAGAGGCTGGTGTTCCATTTTTCAATAAAAGGCAAAAAATATCTTTTTATAGACATATTTATGACATTCTTACTCTCTCCTCCTGATAACTCCTGTTCTTAACTGTGAAGGAAAAATTGACAAAGAAGAAAAGCAGGTTTCTTCTTTATCATCATATTTGTTTCCATGTGCTTTTCCTTCACTTAAAACCTTCTAAATTAGTGACTGTTTTGTTTACACAGTGCTGACAGTTGCTGAAAACATTTCATCTCATACAGCACAAAGAATACAAAAGGAAATAGTCATAAAGGATTATTATTCTTTTTCAGGTTTTCCAGTACTGCTGCTTTCTTGGTGCTACATAACAATGTATTTTACATTACAGAAAAAAGTACAATATACAGAAGATAGGCTTCAAATAAAAGAAATATTTTAGATAGCTCTGCTTACTCCCATATCTCTTCCCTCCAAGATAAGTGGGCTTGGTAATGAGTAGCAGCTAAAATTTAGGTACATTTCCAAATCATACTCTACTTTTGACTAAGATGTTTCCATATGATCAGAATTTAGAAGTGAAAAGACAACCTATCTTTCTTTTTTCCTTAAAACAAATCATTTACATCTAATGATAGCAATTGTTGGATACTGATCTGTCCACTGTAGAACAGTGTATTGTAGAAGCAAGAACCAATAAAATCTTAACCTTATTAAAATAGATATCAATAATGTGAAAACTTATGTTTGACTGCATGAAGCTGTTGTGCTACATAATGAATACTATCCTTTTAATATTGACTATTCTATTTATTTATAATTAATTATTTTACTAGAGTTACCTAAAATTAATTCAATTTTTATATGAAAAAACCAAGTAAGAAACATTTTACAGTCCCAGTACAAAAACTAATGCCCCGAAAACTGGTAACTTTTTTCTTTTTTCTGTACCCAAATAAAAAATTTTCAGTTGTACAAAACTTACAAGCACACACATCTGATCACCCAGCCACACATATACATAAATTCCTTCTCTTGCATAGTATTTGTACATAAGTATATACAACTATTTTGCATGATATTTATTTTTTTAAGAAATAATTATATTAATCTAATAAATCTGAAATATTTTTTGCAAAAAATTACAGTTTTCAAAAAATCAGACAAGAATATAAACAGATCATTCTATACGACATATTTCTATTCTACCAAAATTTCCATAATATATTATTGATACCCTTAGAACTTGTTTCAGTTACGTTCATCTCAAGTTATATTGTTTATCTTATCCAGCATTACTTAAGACTAAGGGAGCAGTGATTTCTGAAACCCATTGTCAGCAACCCAGGTTAATTCTTCAGCTGAACAACACAGATGGAAATTAAACTATGGTTTCCAACAGCATGACAAACTTGATACAGCACTTCTATTTCCCCTTTGGACCAAATCTTGTAATATAATGTCACTAGCTGCATAGCTGTTCGACTTCGCAAACTTTCACAATGCAGTTATGGAATCTGACGGAAAAGTTGAAAGTGTGGAAATAGGGAATAATTTTAAAATAACGCATGGAATATTCTGGAATTTTTTTCCTTTTTTTGGTGTTTAACCCAAAAGCCTTTTAATTTCTGCTTCAGAGAAGTCAGACTACAGCATGGCAGAAAGTGTAGATTCTGCTGAAGATATCTTCATCCAGGTGTTGAGATGTGCACATATATGTGCACAAAATAAGTGCACTTATCTGTTGATCCCTGGTGGCCAGGCTGTTCCCAGCCTGGCTCACAGGTGAACGTGGTCCGTTGCCTGTATGAGCTAGCGACTGAAAGATGGTAACTGAGGTTGGCGTGCCTCAGTTTACCAGTGCAGCCCAACGCCTCCTCCACAGCATGTAGGTGTTCTATTGAAGCCAGTAGCGGAAGGCAAGAAGAAAGAGTTGGAAACTCTGTTAGCTACAGTCCAAGTTTATTTCCCTCCTGCCCTGTGGGGGCAGGAGGTAGTTAGCTTGAAGGAAGGCTAAGCAGAGAGACCCCGGTTTGCTTTCTGGCAGTCAGTTTTAAGGGATTACATCATGAGGTAGAGATAACAGAATTAACCAATCATGAAAAGAAGACACAGGGTAGTAAACCAGTAAAGACCCCCCAGGGGAGGAACAATATCAAACTAACAAATAACAAAACAGCTGGAGGGCATTTCAAATCACGCTGGCCTGTTACAGGACTCGAAACTTCTGTGATAAGAAGGCCAACGTGGTGTGAGTGACATGCAAAGGGTGGGCTATACTGTAGCTTCTGCCTTAGGTCTGTCTTCGGAGGCAGAGTCCTGCAATGGGAAATCAGCCCATGTGTCCCCCATCGGCTGCACAATAGCAACACTTACCTATACCTACCTTTACTTCTACCTTTATTTGTAAGTTAAGTTATAACAACTAACACTCAGCTTGATATGCAATTACCAGAGCTCTTGTTGCAGGTTGTTCCTTGTTGTTTCATCAAGGAGAGCTTGCCCAAGGCTTTTGTCTTTTGCCATTCACTGGCCTCAAACCTTCAAGCTTTCCTTACTGAGAACTCAATTGATGGATGAGAACTACCAGCTGAGAGTTTGTGTTTCTCAGTCTTTTGGGACTTCCAGGTGGGCAAATAAACACGTATTTCCAGAGATCTGCAATGTACCTCATAGCTTACTGTTGTCTGAGCTGAGATAACAGGAGAGGCAGGGACTAGAAATAAACCATGTGGTTCTCCCTAACTGTATTGAAAAAAAAACAACCAAAATTGTGCATGAGCTACCCTCAGGATCAATAAAACATGGAAAAAAAAGAGATTAAAAAGAAAAAAGGAAGGAAGGGAAGGAAAAGAACACAATTTGATGCCACAGATAAATAATCAGCAGTATGAAAAATATAACATTGTTATATGCATATGGTTACAGATTTTGTTTTATAAGTAGTCTTTCAGCTTATAATGTTTTCTAGGCTAATGGTAAAGACTTGCAATGCTAGCAGATATGTTCTCCTTACCTGTGCATGCACAGAAAGGAATGCACCATCTTGTTTGTAGTCAGTGTTTTCCATCAGAAATAGCACATCAGTAAATTTCAGTCTAGTGGTTAGGGAAATAAAAAATAGTTACACAGAAGTCTATTGCTTAGGAATGTGTTGTGCTTCCTTGGGGGATAATACTGAACTTTATTGTGTAATTCAAATTATGTAAATTTACAAAAAGCTACTGAACAAACAGAACCTGTCATTATATTGGAATTAAAACATGTAGAATGAAAAAAACCAAAATGATTTGCATCTTCTGAGCTGGTTAGCAAAGAAAATGTTGCTGAACAATGGAGGATGTTTATACAATATCTTCTAATTCAAAAGCTGCAGAATCAGGGGAAATATTGCCATTCTTTCTGCATGAATATGTAAAAGTGATAATGGTAGTTGAGATTATGTTCTTGTTTATAGTCAAAGCACCCTGAGACCTGTCTTCAAGGTCATCTCTTTTTACACTAAGAATCCTACTGTTGCATTGAGTGTACTTTTTTGTGTGACTTGCATAAGTGAAGACCCAAGCCTTCTTTAGGGAAAAACTGGAGCATCACTCTAACTTCTACAAATATTTCAGTGTTACTAAGACCAGCTGGATACAGGCCCTTTCTAAAGCCAGGCTATGACTTCATGGTAGAATATGCCTTGAGGCATCTCTTATCCTTTGCACTTATATACTAATTTCAGCAGGTTTTGTCTGTGTAATTTTGAGGCATGGGGTCATTCATGGGCACCTATGTCTCCCTCTGCCTTTGTTCCCTATATTATTTATTGAATTTCCGTGACCAGTTGAATTGCATGGACTTCAGTTAGTGACTATCTGCTGTTTACTAAATGGTCTGAGAGTCCTCAGGATATTTTTTGTGTTCAGAGAAGGGCCCTGTGGCACAGTATGTCTAGATAGTATCCAACCATAGAGCTGTCCACTTTGCCTTATAGGAGTAGTTTTCCATTAGCCCTTTATATCTTTATCTTTTTATAACTCTTCTCTTAATTTTTTTGACTTACTAGAAATTAATACCTCTCTATTTGTTGCAAAAATTATAATGGGATGTAAAAAGGTGGTAGAAGAAAAATCTGAAAATTCATTTGTTCACGAGTAGTGTAATGAAGTATAAAATACGTACTGGGCCCTCAGCAGGCAGGTATGTATTTCATTTCTGTTACTCCAGTGAGATTTTACCTAAGTAGGGGAATTTTCATGTTTGCACCATAAGATTGTTTTCATGGGGGAATATCCACACACAGTTTCTGAGACATTGCCTTTTGTCAGTCAGCAAACAACTTGTAAATGTCCAATCACTGAATAAAGGATCAACTTGATTTGGAAAGTAAGAGCTGTTTAAGAGAAGGTGTGGACTGAACTCTAATCTCTACCCACATTCTCAAAGTATCTTTGACTGACAAGCTCATATGGAAGTGAAAACCATTTTTTTCCTTCTCTGCCCAAAAGACCTTGTAAGTGCATAATTACCTTTCTTGGGTGGTCAGCTGGGATAACACTTTTTCTCAGCCTTCCTCTTTTCCAATCTCAGTCTAAAATATAATTTTTCTTCCTAGTGCTTACTGCACTTCTAAGGCCTCCAGGGTAGCAGAAGGTAAGAAATACTAACAGAATAAGAAAAATCTTTGCATCACTCATGCAGGTCAAGCAAATGCTCTCTGCATGCAGCTGTAAGAGGGGAATGTGTTACACTTTTCTCAGTAATTAATATTATGCCTGACCCGTTACAACTTTGTAAAACTGCTGTGTGCTTTAGCTCTTCTTTTAGATGTCTGAAGAGATCTAGAATACTAATTATGAATATTTTTAATTTCAAATCCTTCAACAAATATGTGTTTTCCCAAATTGCCGTTTGTTAATAAGAAGACCATACTCACCTCCTACTCATTTCTAGTCATCAGTAGTGTTTAGTTGGACAAGACTCTCTGGGGCCTGAGTACGATGATATTCCCTTAGTACTGTCCCTCAGTCTACAACAGGTTGTGGCCTTGAGTGTTTCTGAGCTGAAAGTGGTATTTTTGTCTCTGAAAATAACATAAAATCTGTGGTTTTCATGGCAATTTGATAACTTGATAGTGGAAACAAAGCGGATATATTTACCTGAGGCCTAAAACCTTGCAAATGTATTCATATTTGTATTCATCCCAGGCTGACTATCTGGCATTTACTGAGTTTTCTGGGGAATCTAATTGCAGAGGTTTGAGTTTACAATACACACGTTATTTGCTTAAGACTTGAAGGTTATAAAAGAACTTATGGGATCGTAACAAAGACCACAGTGGGAGAAGCAAGGAGGGGAGATGGTATACAGTGCTGAGTGGCAGCAAATATATGACAGACAGTGACTTCTTAGTTTGTAATTCCTGCAGAGTTCAAAACTGAGTGGAGGCTGAAAATTTTTGTGTCCCAACCATATTACAACTGTGAGGGACAGTTCCTGCAGAAAGCAAGAAGACCCAAAGATAACATGTGACACACTGAAGTGTCTTTCTATGGCTCTGAGAGCTATCTTTTATCTCACACAAAATAGTGTTTATTTCCTGGTATTGTAAGCTTGCACAGATACATGGAGTGGATATTATGTACAACCATAAAACTGGTAGAACCCAGTCCTTTAAGAAATTTCCTAGCAATACTAAATTCTGCCTAAAGGGTTCATTTCTACCTCTTAGACAAGAAAAGAGTTTTGAGCAGTTTTCGTCCAGCCACCTGTGAATCCTCCATCTGTTTGAAATGATCATTAATGTTTGAAAACCAACTCTTCCTTTTCTCCATCATCCTGACATCCTCAGCAGCAAAGACCTCAAAGAAGTGCAAAGTAAGAGGATAACCAGAAGCAGCCAAACTAAGTGAAATTCAGATAGCTGCCAATTCTTCTGTCTTGAATTCAATACAATGTTTGACATGCAAAATGAGGGTCAGCTGGCAGGTGTAGCAAATCTGCACCAGCTTGGAGCTAATAAAAATTGTCAAGACTGTTTTATTTCCCTGTCTATATCTCTTGATGATATGAAAACTGAGCGGTTTAGATTACACAAATCATTGAAGAAACTGAAGTGCTGGAATCTCTTCAGTGAAGTAGCATAAAGGAGGATGCAGTACTTTTACTGCAATTTTACTGCAGTCTTTTTCCTCTGCAAAGAGCAGAATGCAGCACTTGCTGGTTTACTTAAACAATGTAATTCTTTGGTACAGCAGCAATCTCTACCAGTCCTAATTGATCACAGACAATAAAAATCTGTTCTTTTGGTCAGTACTTTGATAGAAAAGCTTCTGAGAAGAGCACTGAGTTGCTGCAGCACAGTATAATTAAAACATTTTAATAGATGTTTTAATTGCTACCTCAGTATTTTAAGTTACAAGGCTTTATGTATAAAATTTCTTAAGTAGGTTCAACCATATAGATGCAAATACATTTTGAATGAAAGCAAAAAAATCTGATCTAGACCACAGCCTGAACATTTTGTAACATTAGCAGGTGTTTATCAGTGGTTCTGTAAATTACCTGGAATTGTTTGCCTCAAAACTTTCTCATCTCAATGAAAATTTTTATCCTGCCTTTATTCATGAAAGAGAATTTAAATTAACATGCAAAACCCCTCAAAATTTTTTGGATACATTAATATTATAATGAACAAATATGTTGATTTTCAGTGGTCTGACATAATTTATCAGGAAAACTGAAGCATAACTTGGATAGGAAATAGCTTTTAAAATTGAAAACATTAAAGATGGGAGAAAAAATCTGTATAAAAACCTCACATTATCTGTGTAGAAAATATTTTGCCATTTCAAGCATCTTTTTTTTTTTTCCCAAATGCAAAACAAACCACATGGCCATCAGAGTTGAAATACTAAAAAGTAATTTAGCAATTTTTTAAAAAGTGGGATTCATTGAAAGCGCTGTTATCAGTGTGAATATTATGCACAACATATATTCAATTAATATATTGCTCTGTATTAGTTTCAGTCTTATCATGCCACCCTTTGTCTGAACCATAACAGCTGCTAAATAGTGTTTAACAAGAACAAATGAAGGCTTCACATAAAATAGATGCCTTATTCAATGGAATCAATAAATATATGTGAAAAAGTGGAGAAAAGGCTGCAGGTCAAATGGATTCCCAGTGGGATATGTTTAAACCTCATCAAAGTGATGCTTTCTATCTCTGTACAATTCTGCAGTGGCTGCAGAAAAATGACATCAAAATCAGTTGCCTTGTTTATTTGGAGCTTCTGGAGTGGACAGAAACTGGTTTCCTTGAATTCCGTCTTGGATTCAGTAGCAGCTTGTCCTTCCAATAGTTTAATCGCTGTATGTGCTAGTTTTCCATGTAGGCAAATATTTTCTCACTTTCATTAGGAATTAATGAGAAATCATAAGAAAATTCAAGAGAATTAATGTGAAATCATAAAAAGTGACCATGAAATCCCAGAAAGTAGCAGTCAAAGTGGAAAAAACCTTAATTAACCATTTAGTCTTGAAGGCAGCCTCAGCTGCATTTCCATGATGAATATATGTTTTTATATATGTTTTTCTCAGAGGCTTTTAAAAACATTTTAATAATGGGTGTATTGCAATCTCCCTTGGCAATCTGACGAGCAGCTTTCTCTGGAACAATTTGTGCAGAGCTTTGGGTAGGGAAAGCCATGAGGGCTTCTTTTACAGGTAACAGCTGAGCAGATATATGAAAAATTCTCACTCCCATTCAAGCCCCTCTACAGAGGCTGGCAGGGTGTAAAGGATGATGATACATTTTGTTTGGAAATCTCAGTTTACTCTCATGCCAGTATGTGAAACTCAAGATGCCTGTGGATCAGATTTTTATTCTTCTGACAGCCTCCTGCCCCATGTAGTCACTTTCAGCAACAGGAAAGGACAGCAACACTAAAAGCCACGAAGGCTGACCCTTTGCAGTGGAACTTTTGACAAACATCCAGTCTGATTCTTTAAGCTTGTATTTTCTTTTTTAAGTACATATCCTCCTATCTATCTATGTACAAATACAAATTTATGCATAAATTGACTTTTTTTGCAGTTTCTGGTTTTGAATATTCTAATAATCTACTCACAAAAAAAACCCCCCAAAAAAACCCAACAAACCAAAATACCAAACCAGTACTTTTGCTCAAAATTCACCATGGAGTTTATACCCATAGACATTCCTTTTATTTGAAGATCAGTAGGATGTCCTGTGCAGTAAAAGATCGTTAGAAGAGTTCAGCCCAAGTAGTGTTCTATAAAAAGAGGTTTGCATAATCAGTGTGGATAAGATCTTGGATTTACAAAAAGAGCAGCCCTGAATGCATATGTGCAAACATGTTAAAAAAATAGAAGGTAAATTTTTATTAAAAGAAGTTTTTCAGAAAAAGAAAGTGCCAACAGCAAGTGAGAACAGCAGCGCTTTTAGAAACTAGATGTGATTTGTGGTGTGAAATATTCACAAATAAATATGTGTGTAAAAGAGAGAAAGAGAGAGAGGGAAAGAGAGGAAGAGAGGAAGAGAGGAAGGGAGGAAGGCGGGAAAAGTTACCAGAAAGTAGCAAAGCAGAAAGAAAAGAAGAAATAGAAGTCATGCAGGGCTTTTAGCATCCTGAAGGAAAAATTGGTCAAATTGTCCAGGAAACTTATGAGTTTCTACAGGAAAATTTGAAGTTTTAACAGTCATTAAAAAAAATTAATTATATAAGGTGTTTGAATGCAACTAATACTGCACAAATGAAATTTGTGTGGTGAAAATCTCTCACAGAATTAAACTGAGCTCTGATTTAGGCTTTGGAAATTATCTAGTTCCTAGTTGTTCTTCACATATGTTCCAAAAAATACATATTCAAGAGTTGTTGCTAAATTTTCATTCCTCTTCACCTAGTAGAATCCTTGGGGATTCTGATGTTTTCAACTCCCTATTTTTTCTTCCATTTCGATACTTGTGAAATGGAAAAAATTCCAACATGTGAAATGTGATAAAAAGACCAAGTAATTGTTTCTTAACCTACAAAAATAGTAATGTAGATAATGATCAGGAAGAAGAAACCCAAAAATGCCCCCTCTTCCTAAACAAAAAATAACTCAAACCCAAACTCAAAGGGCACCACAACTTAGAGTTAAATCTGGAATAAAATGTGAAAGCATCATTATTCACAGAAGTTCTCAAATCCTCATTCAGTTCTAGATCAAAATGATTTCCAGTTAGACTCATATTAGATTTCAGCACAGCATTAGGCTTGGCATACAGTGTCCAAACTAAGTCTCTAATATTTTGTGCTGTACTTTATTTTGATATGGATGACCAAGAAAACTCATCAAAACTACAAGTTCTCTTACATTTTATGAAGATATGGATTGATACAATATTTAAAGGGTAAACTTGCTTACTTCTTACTTTACACTATAAATGCCTTCCTGTTGTAAGTGTTCATTTGTTGGGTTTCTTTTCCAGAATTTTTCTATTAATACATGGTTTAATACTGAATTAACGGTGGGTTCCATGCTCAAGATCAAAGACCACCATTTAGGATAAGACCAAAGATTTTTTGCTTAATTATTTTCTCTTTCCTACTCTGTCTTACCACAAGCAAGAAGGCATTTGGTCTTGTTTCATGGAGTGTTCTAATACTTTCAATAACCCTAAATATGAGCATGGATGAGCTACTAAAATTTGCATTTTTTATAACCTTTTATATTGTGGTATGTATAATGTCATTTTTTATTTACCTGCATTCCATTTTGATCACAGCTATAAAATGGAGTTCTCAAATGTCAGTAATAACTCATACCACAAAGAATATGAAATGAAGGGAACAGCTTACGCAAAAGTAAATTAACTGAATTCAAATTTTCTCAAGGATATGCAGAGAAAATGTTCTGTGGATATGATAGTGAGTTATCTGCCTTTCACAACTACCCTGATACTGCAGACTTAGGTGGGATAAGCTATATACCATAATATACTATCACATAAAAAGAGACATTCTTCAATAGCACTTGACCACATTCGTAGGAAAGGCAAATGCTTCAATATCATTGTCTACAAGTCAGGAAGATAGTCTACTGCAGCTACACTGAGGCATTCAACTCTGTAGCATAATTAAAGTGCAGTAGGCTGCACAGGTCTCTACACAAATTAATCTGGCACTCATACCTACAGAGTATGTGTACTAGGAGTTTGTTTAAAGGCTGCCTTTGGAGGTCAGGCAGAAATTCATGCTTCTGCCTGCTGTGCAGCTGTTTGCAGCTACCAGTTTTGGGCATTAGCAGCTGTAAGAGCCCAGAAGATAACGCTAATACACATGTCTCAAACACCAATTGCTGGATAGCCATGGAACCAGCCAAGGGCTGCTGGTAAGAACACAGTGAAACTGGCAAGAAAAACAGGATGTGCCTACTTTATACTTTAGTCAAAAATATGGAAAATCAGTTACAAGAAAAAGTGCGGTTTTAATGGCCCCAATTTTATGGCAGACTAATTTCCTGTGTATTGATGATTTTTCCGAAGTCTATTTTATATCTCATGCTGACCTTCAGTATCTTACATGCTTACTGTTATTATCTTCATTCTGATAGTTTAAAGCTAGTTCAAGCATTTCTACACAGGTTTCAGTCATCTATTTTTGTATTCAGTCAACATATTTTAGAGGCCTAACATAAAATTTCAGCCTTAGGCACCACAGTTTTATTCTGCCAGTGAATCTTTACAAAATTAATTAAAAATACACCTGTAATTTGAAAATCAAAGCATGTTAAAACATTTGGTGACAGAATTACTAAAATATAAATTACTATGGCATCATGTGCTTTCCTTCCAGGATCAAAGCACCATGTTGGCCTTATTATGATATAAAAATAAAATTATTATCAGTTGCTGAAAATTTTAGTTTATAATTTCAACTAGGGAGAAACTAAGATTTCCATTAAATTTTGTTTTTCACAGCTGAGCTAGGAGGCTTCCAATGTGCCTCAATATTGGTTGGCTGAGAAGAAACAAGTCAGCATAGTACAGTTAAAATTAATGTCTGATACTAGTTCAAAAGAAAATCCCAGGCTTCTGCATATGAACCCACAATGGACAAATAGATTAATACTTTCATGAATCATGCCTACTTTAAGGTAATCTGCAACCAGTCTGCACTCAGAAGTTATCTGATCTACTTTCTATGCTGACTGATTTTCTGAAGTTAGTCAACTTCAGGTCATCTACTAAAAGATGTGCTTTTGGCACAGAATGTCTATTATGTTTTTCTTACCCTTTTCTTCAACCAAGAATTCTACAGTACAATCAATAACTGCATTTCAAGCACTGTCCAGAAATACATCGCTTTAAGAAATTAGGAACAGCTTCAACAGACTACTTTTATATTTCTCTCAAAAAATGCTATTATGCTGCAGCAACTAATTACTTGGGATTTTTTCTCCAAATACAAATGCTCTTCTTGCTATCATGTCCTTCTATTACCATGAAACAGAATTTACAGATGTTTTTTATTGCATGGGCTCCTTTTTTGATACAAAAAAAGAAAGGAAAAGACTGTTCATCCTTCCTTTCTATTATATAGGAGTCTTTAAATTGGCTTTCCCTTCTATTCTTTCAAGTTCTTTAGTGAGCATATGGAGAACTAACAATTACAATCCTTGCACAGTTGACACCGCCAAAATCAATAGATCAATAGTCATTAGTATGAATTTGTATTTTGGCCCTAAGTTTAAATACACAAATCTCTAATGCTAAACTGTAAATTTATGCTACCTTAATTAATTTATAATAGAAAAAATTTGCCATGTGTACAATGTGTGTTTCTAAAGCAAATGAATTTTCTTTCATTTTTCTCCACGAAATCACTAAACATGTAACTAGTTTATTTGATTAAAATTTCCCAAACTAACCTCTCTGGTTCTTGGATTAATGCTTTAATACAGAAACTTGGAAAATCTCTTCAGCTTTTTCTACACTGTTCAATAGCTTCCCAATTTGTTGATCATCTCTAAGTGAGGAAGTATTTCTGACAGACTATGAATCTTTAGCTGAACAACTAGTTATAGAAATTAACGGTTTAGTTACCATGAAAGAAACACATCATACTTCTTCAAATCAGAAATACTCAGTGAGAAAAAGAAAAATAAAAGTACAATATTATTTTCCCCCAGTATAATCACTATTAATGGCATCATCTTTAAAATTAATTTATTTTATGCTTCTTTTTTCAAAGGTATCGTGTCTTATAGGTAAAATACTTTTCTTTCCTACAGAAGCAATCCTGCTGCTAAAATTACAGCAATCATTAAAGACATGGTCTTGGTTAGGAAATTATTCCCTTGAAGAGAATGTGTACGAAAATCATTTGGACTGTAGCTCCCATGAGGTAAAACTATTTGGACACAGATGAATATGGACTTAAAATTTGAAGTAACTTGACTTTCTTTTGAAATAATGCTCACATGAATTGTTGATGAAAAAAGATTTTTTATGCCTTTTTCTTCTATCAATGATTATAGAATTGTTGCCTCAACATGGATCCTAATTATTTAATGAAATAGATTTAAAACAAATCCATGCAATTTTGGAATCAATACACCAGCTGTCATATGCATGCATAATAGTCTCCTAGTGAGTTTAAAAAAATTAAATATTTTGCACTCTATGTGTTCTTTTCTTCACTAATAAATTAATATTAAATAGGAGAGACTAAACTTAGAGCTGAGTTAACATTTCATAACTTTTATCTCAACAACTTTAACAGTTTTCAACTCAACTGTAAATGTTTTCATATGGTAAAACTTGACATAAAATCTTAGAGTAGCCTTTTTTATTTTGGAAAAGAATAAGAGACTGAAAAATTTTAGAGTGATACGATACAATTTTAAATTAATATACATAAAAGAATGAAGGGTGAAGTGGAGTATTCTTTTGTTAGCTATCATAAGTAATATCCAATATTTTAATTTACCCTACTGTAGTCACAACAATGATCCATCCTGACAAGAATTACACGTGGGAGGTGGAGAGGTCTATTGTATGTAGGGATTTAAGTCATATTTCCTGCCTGATTCAGATCTCGATTATGTAGCCAACACTTATTTTGGGGTTAAGTAATAATGCTCAGAAGCACTGGATCAATTTTCACTAGCCTCTTCCACCAGCAGCTCACTCATTACTCCTTTCCTGGGGTGTGGAAGAGACCTTTTGGACCTTTTCACACCATATCATAGCTGCCTTCTGCATGCTTTGCATCCACATGTTGCTCCTACCTAGGATTTCATAGTCACTTTTCACACCTGAAATTTCTATGCTAAAGCAGTTAAAAAGGGATCAATATCTAGAGAACGTCATGAAAGTATTTTTCTCTCTCTTTTCTCTATTTCTTAACTATCCCATGCTTCTCAACATGAATGCTAACCATTATGAGTGGTATTTACTCATAAAATGAAGATACCATCCTAAATGGGATATAAGCATATTTTTTAGATATAAGAAAAACTTATTGTGCTATACAAATTTAAGGATAGATGTTAAAGTGACATTAATAACTCCAGGTATTAAAATATTAATAGTGAGGCCTCACAGAATACATTCCGTTTTCATAAAATGCTTAAGATTATAACAGATATTCCTGGGTCTTTGATTTCTCTTATGGATCATGTTTTGTAGCTTGAAATTATAGACATATCTTAGAAATTTGCATGTTACTATGATGGATAGAATAGTTTACATGGTATTATATTGAAAAACAAAAAAAATAAAAAGAAGAAAGATTCCTACCTGATTCCATGGTTATAGAGGTAAGAACTTGAAGGAAAAGGTCACAAAATTCAGTACAATCTATAAGAGCAGAAGGAAAAAATAAAAAGGCAGAGAACTCAAGATATCAAAGGAAGCAAAGAATTTGTGAATGAGCTGGATAAAGTTTTATGTGTGCAATGGAAAAATGTTCTTTATTGGTCTTGTAGTTTAAATATTTAAAAGTCAGGTCCAAAATATATATTAGCCAGATAAGTGAACACTATGAGTGAAAACTTAAGCCCCAAATCTCCTACTATTTTTGAAGTGAAATACCTGCACTAGATTAAAAACTAATTAAAATAAAATTCTGATTTTTTTCTTATTTGACAACCAACTCTTTGCATGTGTGAGAAATGAAAGTTTTATCTGATCTATGTGAAAACTTCTGATTAAGTTTCTGATGACAACTTACAGGAACACCTGAGTGGGGGACCCCAAAGTTAGCTTTATATGAACATTAGCAGGTGTAAACCTGAGATATTTTAATATCTTTAGGAAAAGAAACAGAGAAACGAAGATAGATAAATAGATAGATAGATAGATAGATAGATGGATGGATGGATGGATGGATGGATAGATGAATGTATAACATATTTTAAAGGCATATTTCAGAGAACAGGGATTCTTGGTTGATGTAAAATCAGTGGTAGGGGGAACTGTATTTAAATTTTAAAATTTTTAATAACTTCTTTGATTAGAAATACTAAATAACAAAGATAGAATACATTTGGCGCTAGCAAGACAAAATATCTCAGTAATTTTGTTTTTTTGTGACAATTGTTTCTCTGCTTTTTGCATACTCAAAGAAAATATTTCTCCAATTTAATGTGAGCAACTGCTGGATGGTAACCTAAATTGAATGAATAAATAGAACAAACAGTGTTTCTTCCCTGTGATCTTTATGTATGCACTGGTTTCCATAGGTGTTGGGGTTTTTTTGATAGATTTATCAATAATGGTACTAAAGAAACTTTTATTCTCTATTAGTTTGTTTAAACTGTTTATGGGATTTCATACAATATATTTATATAACAGGGTTTGTTTAACTTCTAAATACAAAAGAGCTTGGATTCTTTTCAAAAAATCTCTTTTAAAATTCATGTCTTTTTTTAATATGACAGCTACTCAGCCAACTGTGTCAGGATCAAATGTATTCTTACTGTAAGATTCTTAATATAATATATAGTAAAAATGAGCACTAAGTATTGCTACAAACAATGTGTCAAAAGCTTTTGTCAGGTTATTTGTAAGTCTTTGCTTTACCTATTTCTTTTCTGAGCTTCTGACAAATGTGGTATTGTGCTCCTCATGAAAATTAACACCAGAATTAGCAGCAAACTTGAATTGGTATGGTAAGATTAGTTGATGAACTTGCAAAAGGCATGAGTGGAGAGACTATGGACAAATACTTCTTCAGAGACTGAAGACTGGGAGAAACCAACAATATATTCTTTCAGCAGGATGCTTTATTTTAATTTGAACTTTTGTGACCACAAGTGCCAGTTATTGGTTTTCATTAGATGAGCTTTGTAAGCGATCACAACCTAATTGTAGAGGCAATTTGCACTGGTGAGGAGGCCTTAATAGACTGGGAACTTCCTGCCAAGAACCTTTGCAAGCATCAAATAGTAATGTCAAACCCAAGATAACTACATGCACCTCAGTTTATGAACATTAATCGTAATATTCAGCATCACTTTAATCTAATGTAATTAGGTCAGTAAAACTAATAATCACTTAGGAGACAAATGGCTATAGGACCCCTTTCTTACAGTGAGAGAATCCAGGAGCATGAGGAAGGCTTTTGAAACTCTGTCCCCTGGTTAAATAGTCAAAGTATCTTAAGGTATTTGGAACAACACATGTCCAAGTTTCCCTAGCTATTCAGAAGGATGGAAGGACTGACAAATGATGTGCCAAAAACAGTGGATTATAAGTAGCATTTTTCTTTGTTAAATTGAGGGGTTTATTTCAGAAGCAGAAGCTGAATTTGGAAAAAGATAGTAATTGACAGATTAGACTGAAATCACGCTTTTAGAGCTTGGGTAGGACTGTCATCCATGTCCACTTAAAGACAGCTTTATATCAAAATGATAGATTTTTGTATTAATTCATGTGTTCTCAGACTTTATATTGTTGTCCATTACCATTTCTTTTAGCTTAGGCGTATTTTGTGTAGATCTTTTGCAGAGCTTTCAATGTCAATGCCGTGATATTTAAGATTCTACATTTGTTGAAAGGATTTGAAAGCTGATGACGAAAATGGTTACTGCTTCTGGCTTTTGTTCATGGCTGCTTTTCTACGTTGGCACACAGGGAATGTTTCTTTTTCTGTTGTTGCCATGAAGACTGAAACCCTATATTTTATTCAGTAAAAGCTTAGACCTTTTGTTCAATAAAAGTTAAGTATTGCAAGCTCACAATAACACCTAGCAGTTTGCAAAGATGTATTCTACATACATTTTTGCATACGTTATTTAAAAAAAGACCTTATTGTTTCAAGATCAGCAGTATTTTAGGCTAGGTTCTTATCTTTTTTATATTATTGTAAGCTTATGGATGAGATCAAAGTCAATATACTGTCTATTTCATACAGTGCTCTGGTAGTCATTGCCTTGCTTTACTCCCTGTATTCATATTTATTTACAAAAAGCAGGACACAGAAAAAAATTCTTCTGCAAAAGTGAACTTGTTCTGCTTATTTAAACAAACATATTTATTTTATTGCAGTTGTATTAAAGCTATTTGGAACAGTGGTCATTAGCTGTCAGCTGTAGTTAGTTTTCAGTAGATTGATATGATGATGTTACTTACATAAATTAGTGCTCCTGCTGAAAAGTTTAACATAGCTGAAAATGAAGAAGAAAAATATATCAAGAAAGAGCAGAGTAAGAGGATCAGAGGAGCAAGGGGCTGTGACAACCTGCTCTAGTTGATACAATCACAAAGGTTAAGTATATTTGAGAGTTTATAGGAACACAACTAGGGAGTTCTGAGCAGAACAGAAAAATTGTAGGAAGCTGACTTTGCCACGTATTTCATGTTAAATTTTCAACATATCATGAAACTTGGATGATTTGTCAGCGGTGTTAAAAACTCCTCTGGACTTTCAGGCCCTGTTATGATTTCAGGGCCTCTGTAAATCCTACATACTGAAAAAAAATACAAGTACTGAGTCTGTGTACAGAAACAAGTAACTATTGTTAACAGTGGAAGAAAACATAGCAAGATGTAAAGTAACAGATAAGGTAGGAATGCCTATAGGCAGTGGAAGAAGCAATATCACACCCTTATTATATGGTTGTTCTGGAACTGTAGGTGTCAAAAGTCAACCACAGGACTGAGATCAAATCCCAAATAAGTTTCAAGACTACTACAGCAGTGAAAATATTGGTTAAAACTCACAGTTCTGAAGTGCAAGGGAAAAAAGACAAGAAACATTTCCAAACTATGCCAAAGTTTAAATAATTAAATAATTTTCAAAGCAATTCTTTCTTCATTTAGATCATACTAAACTATTGACCATTTTCATTATTTCTATTGTAACAGCCATATTTCTGATGTTAAACTATAAAAACAATTACTAAATCATCTTAGGAGTAGATATAACATTACATGGAAAGCACTTTTGTTTTTTCAGAATCATATAATTGGGATCTAAAAATCTGGATATATGCAGAAACACAACAGTTTTTTTATCATACATTCATTCTTGACCTAGCTCAGGTTAAAAGCAAACATTGTTTTCAGTGCAAGAAACTAGGTTTCCATCAGGAATTATTCAAATGAGTACTTACATGTTTTCTGTAAGCATATAATGTTATTGCGTGTGAAAATAGCAAGAGAACAACACAGTGCTCTCATTACATGCTGATCGATTTACACCAGGAATTGGTACAATTTCAGTACTTCAATCTGATCATTATGGCTTAGTTGCTGAAATCGAAAAGCAAAGGTTAGCCCATCCACTCTTACAAACCTTCTCATGCTACTGAATCAAGAATTGGGAACAGAAAATCTTTTCAAATGCTTTCCATTGGGCTTTGCATTGGGCTAGCTGGACAAAAGTTTGCAACATTTTTACAATTGTGTAGTGGGATCTTACAATTACGTCCTCCACATTTCTTCAAAACATTGTTTCACCAGACACTTTTCTGAAAATCAAAACCTTTAATGACTCATGCAATCATTGCCACTAAAATCTGACTATTTCTGGTGATATGTGAGGCAGCGAAATCTGACTGACATCCTGTTAGTTTTTACTGCTAACAGTAAAAATGTCTTTTGAGAGTGGAGTAGACAAATATGACAGACAGGGAGAAATGTTAGAGGCATATATAGCAAAAAGAGTGACATTCTGCCCTTTTTACATAAAAGCTTTATTGACCATAGTGGAGAGACAAAGTATAAGACCTCTAAGGGGCCAGCTCATCTGGTATAAGTCAACATCACAAGTCAAAGCTCAAATGAGGACATTGCAAGTACGTTTTGAAGATCACTGATATTTATCTAGTGAGTTTAGTTATTCTGGAGTATAAGAGGGGAAAAAGTAAATCAGGGACATTGGTCTGAAATCATTTTAAATGACTGAAAATATTTCAAGTTTTATCTTTAGAGGTAAAAATTTATACCTCGGAGCCAACTGATTTTTACTGTGCTTCAGATATTGGCAAAGAGATGGCCATTTCTTTATTTAATGATATACGGTTAAAGCAGTTTGTCTTTTAGAGGGTGAGTGGAGTTTGCAAGACTATGTGCTAGAAAATCCTTAAGTAGATAAAATCCTAAAGTAAATAAAATCCTAAATCATTTTTACTCAGGCATGTGTAAGCCCTGAATGGATGTGTGCTCTGATGATAAAACCAGTAAAATACAAAGTGCTGTATGAAAACAAAGGAAAATACCTGTATATTTTAATTAAACCCCGTAATCCAATGCATAATATTTTGCATACTTTTTTATTTTATTAATTTTAATTTTCATCCAGGTTTTCTAATTCTTAAATTAATTATAAATATTAGGGAAGGCGATTTGCCTCTACAACACTCGAATATTAAATTTAGGGAGATTAATAGAACTGCTTTCTGTTAATCACTCTTAAAGTAGTGTCTGTCTGTCTGTCTAACTATCCATCTATCTGAGTGAACTTAGCAATTTCAGAAAACGTGCCATGTTATAGAAAACTGTGGAGTAAATTGTGAAGGTCTGTGTAACAGAACCAATTTATATGATCTGAAAATGGAATTAATATAGGAATTCATACACAGCAAGACAAACCCATTGAATTTTAAAATATTTGTTCCAGCTACGATGACTAATTATTTACACTGAAGAACAGTTATATTCTGCATATCTAAGAAGTATTTTTGTGGAAAAAAAGAAATAAAAAGAACAAAAAGAATAAAATAAATCAGGGAAGTTTAAAAAATCACTTTGACAGCAGAAAAACTGAAGAAATTCTATTATTTTCTTAGTAAGGAGATATTTTCTAAGACAGAAAGTAGTAAAGATTAGTCATCCTTATGTGGGAGATGAAAAAATATTCTGATAAATGTTGTTAAATTATTTTCTAAGATCAAATTTGGCACTGTGATTATTTTTGGGACAAAAAATAGAAGAAACCAACACCCAAACCCCAAGAGTAACAAAACCACCACACCTATCTAATCCATTGTTCTGAAATTTTTGTACCAAATTCTTTTTGTAAAACTTTCTAGAAATCAATGCATTGACCTTATTGGACTTTGCCTCTACCTATGTATTTATTAAGTCATAAAAAATGTTCCAATGTCATGTATTTTCACCTGTGTAATTACTGTTTTCTTTATTACAAGGTATAAGGTATGTTAAGCAATCTACCAGGAAGAAATATGAAAACACCTAATGTTACCTGTCATGGGTAGCTTTATTACAGTTAATAAGTTGCATAATAATGAAAATCCAAAAATTTTATTAACAGACTACCTTTTTTAGCACTTGCTTGCTCAATAGGATCCTTTTCACTCCCTGAAAGGACTTACTGTATTCCTCAATTTTGTTAAGAGGAATTATAGCTCTAACAGAAAGAATGAAGGAAAGAAAGGAGTGCAACAGCAAGAGACAAACACTACAAATAACTGCTGTAAGAATAAATTATGCTATGTTTATATCCTCACGGTGACTAGAAAGGTGAAGAATTAAAAATATTTGGTACTTTTATTTCTCAGTAGAAGACAGAAAGATGTATTGATGTGTGAAGTACGCTATTTCAGGAAATAATTAGTCATGCAAATATTCTCTGTCTACTTTTTTTTCTTTTATATTTGTATTTAATTACCGTGGATATCCATTCAGTGAAAAGCACTAACAGTTTACAATGTTCTTGATACCTGTTTGCTTCAAAGAAACAGAGGAAAGTAATTTAATTTTTTTTTTTTTTTTTTTTTTTTTTTTATAAAAACAAAATGAACNNNNTTTTTTAAGAAAGCAAAATTCAGAAGAAGCTTTCATGATTACTTATCAAGCTTTGTTACATTGATCTGAATTTTGGTCTCTTAAAGGTTTGTGCAATTTTTATCAAATTCAGTGGGAAAATCCACTAAGTCAGTGACTGATTGCTGTGATGATCAATAATGATTTAACAACTGTTTTTCAAGGACTGCAGTTTGGGCAAGGGGCATACTGAACAAAGTGACTAACAGCAGAAAGAAATTTCTAATCCTTTTAGAGTAATTAAAGAAAAAGACACTCTGGAGGGGAACGTGCCCACCAGCTACTGGTAAAAACAATATGCTAGACTGGACTCTGTACTAAATTTCAAGCATTATTGGCGACACAAACACTCTATGTCTTGTCTGAAATTAGTTTCTGAAAAATAAAGCATACTGTTCAAGTATATTATACTTCAGCTGTGAAGTAGTATTTAAGTTGTTTTATATAGACTTCAAGAACTGGAAAAACAATTGCAAGTAATATTCCTTTCAGAGTATGACGCTATGTTCTGATCACTGCAATCCTATGCTGGCTCTCCTAGTTGCACAGAAAAACATGAACGAGAACTATGAAATACGCCAGTTCTCTTTGCTACTGAACTTTATTGTTATTCAGCTTATCTTCACTGTGTCCTCTTCATGCCAAAATTCTGTGTGTGCCACCATTTTTAAAATACTCTGACATTACTGAGGATAATAAAACTTTTAGGAAGGGACTAGGAATAGATGGTCATACATTTTATAAATTAAGAAAATTACTTTTCAAAATAAAATAAAAGAATGCAGTAATAGAAAAAAAGAGAAATAGAATTTAGAAGTCTGCTGCTTGTTGGCAGCTGGTATTCTAAAGTTTGATGCAAAGAAATGGAAAACTGTGGTGTCATGGTTTAAGCCCAGCTGGAAACTAAGCACCACACAGCCACGCACTCATTCCCTCCCCTGAGAAGAATGAGGAGAGAATCAGAACAGCAAAAGTGAGAGAAAGTGGGTTGAGATGAAGACAGTTTAATAGGTAAAGCAAAAGCCACTCATGCAAGCCAAACAAAACAATTCATTCACCACTGCCCATGGGCAGGCAGGTGTTCAGCCATCCCCAGGAAAGCGGGGTTCTGGCACATGTGATGTTTACTGGAGAAGACAAACGCCATCACTCCAAACGTCCTGTCCCTGCCCCCACCCCACTTGCTCCTTCTTCCCCCAGCTTTATATGCTGAGTGTGACAACCTATGGTGGGGGCCATCCCTGTGGTCACCTGTGATCAGCTGTGCCCTCTTCCAGCTGTTTGTGCACCCCTAGCCTCTGTGCTGGTGGGGTGGTACAAAGAGCAGAAAAGGCCTTGGTGACCTGCCCAGTAGTAAAATAAACACCCCTGTGTTATCAACACTGTTATCAGCCCAAATCCAAAACACAGCCCCATAGTAGCCACTGTGAGGGAAATTAACTCTACCCCATCCAAACCCAGCACATGTGGGAACACAGCAACACACAGCATTGAAAGTTCCCATCTAGGAGGAATATTTTGGCGTGTTCTCTTAAGGGAACATTTCTTTGTATTTGAGACCAACTGTCATCAATTCTTCTGAATAGAAGAAATAGGAAATAAAAATAGATACTATGTCTGTCAAATGTGTCTCAATGTGGAATCACTGGAAAAGAAAAGAGTGAAATATGGAATATTTTCTAATACAATATAAGCTGCCTTATTAGAAGGGAAAAAGAGAGTAGTATAGACCATTTTGTATTAAAATCCTTGAAGTTGCAGGTTGATATGATTTATTACAGAAGCCAAGCTAATTCAATGGTTCCTAAAAATCTAAAAGATTATAATAAATATTTAGATTCCTTCTAGAATAGCTCTTCCCCCTTCCTTTGCCTTTCCATGCCTTGCCTTCCTTTCACTTTGCTTCCCTTCCCTCCTTTCTCTCTCTCTCTTTTTATCTTATTCTCCCTCTCTCTCTGGGCATCTCTTATTGAAATAATATTTTCATTCATGAATGGTCACTATGCACAACTTAGAATACAGAAAGAAATACAAATACACAGTGATTTGATTAGAAAGTAACTCCATTTATCAAGCTGTGTTAAAATCTCTGCCTGCC
>VXAD01005368.1:28543-168575 GCA_013399195.1 Dicrurus megarhynchus | reverse complement strand
CCCCCCCCGCGGGGTCGTGCCGGCTGCTGAGGGGGAACGTCCATTCCAGAGGGTCCGGCTGGAGCCGCCGCCGCCGCCCCCCGCGGTGCAGCCGGAGGAGGTGATTCCGCACCTTCGCTGTCCTTCACTGGAGCACTTCAGAGACAACTACCTCATTCCCCAGCGGCCCGTGGTCCTGGAGGGTGTCATGGACCACTGGCCGTGTATGAAGAAGTGGAGGTGAGAATTAGGTTTCTTCCCTGTCCAAGTAAAGGCACGATCGTTCTCTGTGTTGGATATCTTGATGCTCGATAGAGCAGCAGAGACCTTCAGAGAAGGATGGATACCTAGGGCAGTGCATTTTGCTAGCAGCACTGTCCTACTGCTCTGTGGAAGTTGCTTCATAGATGAGGGAAGCTTTTCATAGCATTCAGGGCATCACACGGCAAGTGCTGGACTGTCTTGGGGCAAAGGTGACTCTTTGCCCAGCCTCTGGCTCTTCATGGGTGAAGACCGCCTTCTGCCCAGCCTACAGCCGTCCCAGGAGCCCAATGGCAACATCTGGGAACTCACCAGAAGTGCACATTGCAAAGTGCCAGTGAGCTGCTCACAGCTCAGTGGATCTGTGTCACGCACACATCAGTGATTTTTACCCCTTGGAACTTGCCGATAATTAGTGCAATGGAAAGTGAATTTTAGAGCCATGAGTAAGCATGATTGACTTTTTCATTCGTAAGTCCAAGCACTGATGTTTGTTTCATGTTGTGTTTGAGTGTTGAGTTTCAGACACCACTGTGCAGGACTAACAGCATTGTGCTGCCTGGGTAATGCAAGCAGTGGTGCCCACATTTCCAATATTGAGCATCAAGTATTTGTGAGGTGAAGGTCATGATTCCCTAGAAAAGGGGAAAAACCACTCATGCTTGGTTTGCGTAATTGCGTTAGTTCAACAACCGAAGGTAAAATTAAGTGAACACACTTATTATCTCGTAGGCATTTTATTGGTTAACTGGCAATAACTAGCACTGGTTAACTTTAGACACTTAAAAAGATTAACTTCTCCATTTAATTAATACCATTTTCCATGAAGAGATGTGTTTCATCCGTCAAACTAGTCTGTGTGGCTATAATTGGGATGGGTATTTTTGGCACTTGTATAGACACTGACAGAGAGTTGATCTAGTATTACTGACTAAAAGATACAACATTTTATCAAACATGGCAGCAGGCAGCAAAAAGATTTGCCATCCCCTGCCAAGAGACAGTAACAGCTTAAATCTTCTTAGTTTGGAAGGAAACAACTGAGGCAAACAGGCTTTTAAACCAAACCAAAACAGACAGTTGTGGGGTCATGTACACACATACCTGCCTGCTGATTTCCTTGTTGCTTGCACCCTTTTCTTCTGCCTTTTTCCTCTGGTTGGTTGGGTTTGGACAGGAGAAGCTCAGGCTAGTAGAATTTTATTACCCAACAAGACTGATTTGGATTGATTGCCTTACATTCAAAATTAGTAAGAGCAATATAGAAGGTAATGGAACTTTCTTTATTTCAGTGTGGACTATTTCTGTCAAGTCGCAGGGTGCCGCACAGTCCCTGTGGAGCTGGGTGCTCGGTACACAGATGAGGAATGGTCTCAGCAGCTCATGACTGTCAGTGACTTCATCAGCCAGTATATCATGGATGAGGTCTGTTACACTCGTTTGTTTCATCTCCAAACACAGCAGTGTGGTGCTGGTACAGACAACAGTTCTGCTTACAACAAACAGAGGTGATGTCAAGGGAGGGGGTGTGCTGTACGCACAACTCTGAATTAAATGGTTTGACATATTTTCAAGACCTGAAGTTAGGAATAATTACTGCAACAATAGGTTTGATTTTTGCCTATAATGAAATGTACAGCAGCTGGAATTTGATGATTACATACACACATACATACATACGCAGCAAAAACCTGACTGGTGGAATCTAAGGATAAGGGATCCTCAGACAGCAGTGTTGTTCCTCTTTCTATTAGACTGTTAAGTGAGATTTATGATCAGATCCAAATTTACATGCCATGAGGCAGAAAAATACAGTTGATTAGCATCTGGAATGTCTTTTTGCTTTCACAGATGAGGATCCCAAGCCCCCATTTCTGTTTCCTGGCCTTCTGGCAGGAAGGACCATGTGCCATAGCAAACTGATCTGTGGTACACCGTGGAATAGAGTATGGAAGTAGTTCCAGGACATGAAGGAGAACTGGTCTGTGTGCCAGCAGGGTCTGGCTAGAAAGATGCAGGGCATTGTCAGCTGTCAAGACTCAATAGGGAGTCGCAGCTTCCTTCAGTAACTTGAGCTGGATGATTTACTGATTGTGGAGACACACCTACACTCTCACAATTTCAGTGGAGCTGTAAGTTGCTATTTCTGAAGACCCTTATACTGTTGAAATAGGTATAGTACTCTGAATAGGCCATTGGAAATGGTTGTTACCTATAAGTAAATTCTATTCACCTGTAAGTAAATTAACTCACTGTCTTACCTGTAAGTTACTGTGTTTTGTCTTTCTCTGCTGTCATTTCAGAACATAGGATACCTTGCCCAGCACCAGCTTTTTGATCAGGTAAAACTTAGTGAGTGTTTTTATCTTCCTACAGTCGTGTTCCTTTTGTAGCACAAGTTGTCTCTGAGGATGTTGACTGTACTAGATCGAAGGGCATATGGAGAATTCACAGTAATTCTTAGGTTTCTATTCCCACAATTTGAAGTAACAGAGGGAGAGGTTTATTCCATTTGGCTCCAAGACATGGAAACAAAACCCTTTTGGGATGAAGACATTAAGTCCTTGTGCTGTTTCAGTACAACATAGCATATACTTAGGGGGATATCACCTGGAAAGCCCATTTCCTCAAAGACTATGTAAGTCAGGGAAGAGATTTGGACAGGAAACAATCTTCAACACTGATATGTTTACCATAATCTGAAATGTCATTCCAGTTTACCAGAGCTTAGGTTGATGGGAGACATAAAAAGGACTCTTACAGAGAAGCAAGCATAGTATAGAAGAAATCAGCTGCTCCTTTTCCATGAAGAGCAAACATTCTTGTGGGTGTCTCTGGTTTCTGCAAAAGCAAACGTTTTCTAAAGAATGAGGAAACCCTTTTCTTTCTCCCGCTTCTCCTTCTAACAGAATCTGCTCACTAGAACAGAAAGTTTGAGAACATTTCCTGCAGATTCCTAGCAGGTCAGCTACTTTTCTCCTACCCTTGCTGGATCAGCCAGTCATTTGTTTTCTTTGTGTCCAGCCTTGCTCATCTGTTCTATGAATTACATGTTTTGGCAAGTCAGCACGTACCCTTTTTAAAGTTTCTTTCTTTATGGAAATAGATCCCAGAACTGAAAGAAGATATCAGTATCCCTGACTACTGCTGCTTGGGGGAAGGGGAAGAAGATGACATCACCATTAACGCTTGGTTTGGTCCAGGAGGCACAATCTCACCTCTTCATCAGGATCCCCAGCAAAATTTTTTAGCCCAGGTATGTACTCTAGTTACTCTGCACATGCCATTAATGCAATACTTAGAGAAAATGTTTATGGTATGTGTTAGAGAGAAGGGGAGGAACAATTGAAGGATAGAGAACATGCAGATACTATTTTGCTATTTTATTGCATTTGTCACTACTGCAACTTAATACTGAATGTAATCTTGTAGACCACAAGTGTTGCTCATTGAGAGAGACCATTAGTTACCCTTGTTTTACAGATGATTGATAGAAATCACAAGAAGCAGCTTTTCCAAGGTCACATGGAATTTGTAACAGAGTTGGGAAGAATGTGGATCCTGTCACATTGTACTAAGGCGTTTCTTTTTCTGGTGTTGTGGTTTGAGCCCAGCCAATCCCCAAGCCTCATGCAGGCGCTTTCTCATCCCCCAAACAGCAGGATCAGAGAGACAACGGGGAGAGTAAAAGCTAGAAAACTTGTGGATTGAGGCTTAATAAGCAAAAACTGTGCATGCGAGCAAAGCAAAAGAAAGAATTACTTGACTGCTTCCCATGGGCAGGCAGGTGTTCCGTTGTTCCCAGGAGAGCAGAGCCCATCATGCTTAACAATTACTGGGGAAGACAAACACCATCACTCCAAACATCCTCCCTTTCTTCTTCTTCCCCCATATACAGAGCATGATGTCATATGGTCTGGAATATCCTTTGGTCAGTCAGTTTGGGTCACCTGTTCTGGCTGTGTCTCCTCCCAACCTTCCAGGCACCTCCAACTTCCTTGCCAGCATGGCAGTATGATAAGCAGAAAAGGCTTCAGCAATACTGAAGTTTTTGCAATACTGCAAAAACTGCTCAGCAGTAACAAAAACATCTGTATATTATCAACCCTGTGTTCAGTACAAATCCAAAACATAGTCCTATACCAGCCACTGGGAAGAAAATTAATTCTACCCCAGCCAAAGCCAGCACATCTGGAAAGCAACATTTTGAGGTGGACTTAGGGGCGTACTTAAGTCCATTTCAGGTTACCCACTAAAATATTCATGCATGCAATGAGATAGGAATTAAAGCTTGTACTGTTACCTTGTTTCTGCTGAGTTCCTCTTGGTAGGCTTTTTGATGATGACTTTTAGTGTAGAATAACCCAGTAAAACACTGGGGTCTTTTGTGGTAAGCACTAAACAGGTCCACAGATGTATTCTGGATCCAAGCAGTTGACTACTGTGAATATATAATGAAAGATGTTTTGTTTACTGAAGGGGATTGCTGTCCCATTGAATTCTTTAAAAAAATCCAGGTGTACACTTTCACACTTTTCCAGAAGGAATGTGACATTACTTTCTACTGATGGTTTTTTATGGGTTGAGCCTTAGTTTCTCTGTTCCAGTTGCATCTTGCTAACCTGTGTTTTCACGTGAAACTGAGGCTTAATTCAGGCCTTCCTAGAATGGTTTTTTACAATTGCTGTGCAACTCTGTATGGATTGTATTTCTCTTCCGTGCTACCTGCTCAGCACACATGTACGGCTGCATTCTGAAAGTGAAGTACTGTACTATTCATGCTATGTAAAGCTTGGGGAATTTTTCTTGGTGGAAGAAAAATTTACAGGAGCTGTTGAACTGGGAAAAGATTCTTCCCTTAGAAACCTCAGAGCTTGTTTTCTTCTGCCTGAAAAATGGGAGATTATCTGCCAGTGCTGTGAGAGAGTCTTTGTAATTTGAACAGCTGGTGATCTGGCAGCTTTCAATTAAAACTGCCCTGCTTCGTGATGCCATTTAAACTGTGGCTGTGGCATACAGGAAGGCACAAGCACAAGTAACAAAGTGAAATGATCCCTGCTGGCTGGCTGGTGGCTGGTGCCAAGGTTGTAGTTTTCCCATTAATGAGAAAAGCAGTCTCTGGAGATGCAGGCTATCGCCCATCAACTGGCGCCCCCAGTCTTATGATATACAAGGTCTTAACCCAGTGAGGCAAGTGAAGGAAGGAGCTGTTAACAGCTGATGGCAGTCCCAAAAAAAGTTCAAGCAGTCAGAGAACATGCTGTTGGAGCAATAACCAGCATTTTTGTCACTTCCATGAGTCACCAAAAATACCATGTAATGCTTGGTTCTTTACAGAGCTAATTAATATCCTTAATCCCTTTGGGGTATGGAAGGCATCCTAAAAACACATGGACAGACAGAGTTATGTAGATCAATGCTCTAGTAGTTTAATCAGTGATAGTGAAGAGTAGGACAGGGCAGGAGTGCATTGGTATTTGTCCAGTCTGTAGAATACATTTATGTGCTGTCCTCGAAGCAAAAAACTCTAAATTATGACAGCTTCGGTGTTGGTAAGATTTCAGGAAATCCTGTTCTATTATGTGGGAAGGTATGTTAAAGTAGAGGAAAAGCAGATTGGTGAGGAATGGTTGGGTAGCGACTCCAGGGTGCTGGGGTTAGTCAGAGTACCCATAACAGGACAGTTCCCAACAAGTATGATCATGCCTAGCTCTTGAGGTGATCTGGAATGCTGGCACAAGCAATATGAATCTTCACCCTAAACCTGCTGTTCCACTGATCAGCAGTCAGCTTTGACTCGTTCATGCTGCCACATCTTGGCCCCAAAAACTTGCAGTTCATGTACTGTTCAGGGAAGCCAGGCCACTCACCTTACGAATTCTCATCTCATTTCAGCACTCCAATGAAAAAACTGGTTTAGTGACAACACAGAAGTAAGAGTTGGAGGGGTATCTGGAAGCTTAGCAGTCACTGTGCATGTACCTCTGTCTGTTGATATGAATTGCAATGAAGGTTTGGCCTCCTTATTCTCAGTTCTTATTTCTAGCTATGTAGAGCCCAAAGAACGATGTATAAATTGGGTGCCTTAAACTTTGAAGTGAAAGCAATTTGGTTAAAGGCATTTCCTTCCCAAAGGTATTTCAAGTTCTTATCTGCTCCAACGGAAGAGGTACTTGAATTCCAATAGCCTGATTTAAGTTTTTATTATAGCAGTGTCTATTGCTAACAAAGATAATTATGTTCCTTGTAATCAGGTATATTTTACTGTTAAATGCCAGCTATGGCCCACAGCTTCCAGTAATGTGCCAGTTAATGACCAGTGGAAAACATTTATTTTATTATATACAGGTATTTGGAAGAAAGTATATCCGTCTCTATTCACCACAAGATTCAGAAAACCTATACCCACATGAGAGCCAAATTCTTCACAACACTAGTCAGGTAAATAGTTGCCTGAAATTTCAATATCAGTAGTGTTATCTTATCAAACCATATGTGAGTAAAGACATTCTTCTGATGATTGATTGGTTTTTTATAGGTCGATGTAGAAGATCCAGACTTGGTCAAGTTTCCGAATTTCACAAAGGCTGCATTTCAGTCCTGCATTCTGATGCCTGGGCAGATTCTGTTTATTCCTGTTAAATATTGGCACTACGTGCGATCACTTGAGCTCAGCTTCTCTGTTAGTTTCTGGTGGTCATAGCTCTGAAATGTAGTCAGCAGCACTGAAATGAGAATTAAAAATCAGGGAAGCAGCAACTCTCTCAGGAGAGCTTAGGGGTGGAGCAAGATCAAAAACCAACAAACTCTTGCTAAAGCATGGAGAAGGAGTCATGATAGGTAAGTGGAAAGATGAAGCTGTAGCCACTTCATTTTTGTAGATGTTTCTAATAACTCCTAAAGAGCATGTGTTAGGTCATTGTCCTGTGTATGCATCCCTCAGAAACAGCAGGCGTACAGGCACTGCCAGGGCTCTGCCCGAGCCTCTGTCTGAAAAACCAGGTCAGTGTTACCTTAACACTAAACCCTGGAGTTAGCCAGAGAGATGGTGCTACCTAGAAGTTCAATACATTAAAAAATTAGCCTAACACCAAGCAAGGTACTAGTCTCCTGCATGGAAAAAGTTACTAATGTCCTGGTTCTGGCCAGGACAGGGTTAATTTTTGCAGTATCCAGGAGGGGCATGGTTATTCTGTACCACCTCAGCCAGCCACTGCTGTGGGCCAGGGGCAGGAAGGGGCTCCTTGGTCTCTTAGTGATTTACATTGATTGATTTTGTGTGAATCTTTTGTCTCTCTTGTACACTTTGTTATTGTTGCTATTACTGCTCATTTTCTTATTCCATTGCTGTTTCCAGTAAATTGTTCCTTTTGCAACTCATGATCTCTATCGTTTGGGCCTCTCAGTTCTCCTCTCCATGAGGGGAGAGGTAGGGGGAGGAGGGAATGAGCAAGCATCTCGTGGTTTGCAGTGTTTTGGTGGGAACACTAACTTAGGGAGTACCATTCCTAAACCACAACATCATGTTAAAGCCTAGAACATAACTGAAGTTAATCCATAGTTTAACTGCAGTTAGATAAACTGAAGTTTAATTATACTTTGATTAAGCACCACCTGAACTGCTGACACAGCCTCTCTGCAGTGTCACACATCTCTACCAAGGACGAGAATGCTGCCATTTCAGTCTGGTGTCTGGCAATAGCCAGTCCTTGGCTCCTTTCCAAGTCACTCTTAAAGGAAAAAGCATCCTTACTTAAAACTGGAGACAGAAGCTAAAGAATCTCAATATGTTAATTTTTTCAGCACTTTGCAGACGTAAGCTAACATTGCCCTAAGTCTGGTCCTACTGCTTCCCAATCATTCTGTGGCAATATTCCCTCCTTACAGAGTACAGCTGCTCGTGACCTGGCCTTATGTCAAGACAAATTCTTCTGCATCTAAAGAAGGGACAAAACACAACCACAATGCCAACTAAAAGTGTTCCAACTCCAGTCCTAGGTCAGAGACTCAGCCAGCTGCCTTGCACATACTGCACTGATTTTTCACCTGCTTGAGGTGCTACAGCACGTGTCATTCCCCCTGTGCAACTGAATTTGTACTGTCCCTGTACAAACAGGGAGCACTTGCTGAGAAAGCCTTCTTTCATGAGTTCAGCTGCATATATCAGCTTGCAGGACCAACATAACATTTGCATCTTTCATCCCCAAACATGCACTGAAAGTCCCAACCCAGGAATATGGAGAATTACAAACACGAAACAGGAAGGCAGGCATTACTGTGAACAGGAAGGTCAATGATAGTTTTATTTTAAGAGTCTTAGAACTTTAGAAAGTAAGTACACTGACCACTGTTACTAATGGATACAATAGAGTCTGGCTGTTCTGCCAGAGTGGGGGCAAACAGATGTCACTGACATCAAGTTTTACTGGCATCATCTAGGGCCAAGAACGGAGCTCTGTGGTGAGTCTGGGAGCCCATCTGACTCATCCCTGTAAAGAAAACCAAAGGTTAATGGACAACACACAAAAAAAGAATAATATTGTATAACCTCCCTTTCTAAAATGTTTTGTATATTCCTGTGTTGCTGTCCACAACGTCCCATTTCCCTGGACAAATGGAGGAATTCCAAAGAGATTCTTAGAAGCTTGGTATTTCCAGAAGTTTTAGTGTCATGGGTGTGTGTGCCTCTATTGCCCCCCACCTCCTAAAGATAGTTATAAAAAACCATGCACAGGGTCTTCTATGCCCCTGTGGCACTCTTTGGGCACTGTGGGGGCTCAATGCTGCCTGTGTGTGGTTTAGTCAGAAATAGCTGATACTCACAGTTATAAATAATACAGGCAGTGCCACTGAACGTCACAGCCCATTTCCTAGTATCATTACATTCAATTTTTTAAAAAATAGGTTGCTTGGTACCTGGGATGTCACAAGACCAGAATTCATTACACTTGGGACAGCGGGGTTCAGTCTGAGCTCTGAAGTACTTTCTGACACAAGGTAAGTGCATTCCAATTCCACAGGATTCACATACTTGGCTCTGAAATCAGGAGTGTTGATTCAGAAAATCTTTCTAACCTGTCCTTCAACTTAAGAGAAAGTTGTTACAAAGGGCAGCAGATATGCAATGCTTTGTTCCAAAGAATGGTTCCCACAACACAGGTGGTGGACACACTCAACAGTCAAAGGTGGTAAAGGGTAAAAGGAGGTATTTTTCTGTAAACTAGGAAATAATATATGGACAAAATTTAGCTTGAAAGACAACAGTTTCAGTGCAATAAAGGAGACCAATTAGGATGGAGAAAGTAACATGGAAGCATGTTAGTTGGGCAGATCAGAAGATGCAGGCTCACAGAGCAAGAAAACATAGCCGTTTTGGAATAGGAATCCAGGCTGTAACTACTTAAGCAAGACTGAAGTGGTAACGTCCCAGCTATCAAAACACAGTGCTTTAGCATGCTCTACATAGCACACATGTTCCTTCTGAGGTTCAAATACAAGCAATTCCTGAATTAAAATCCCAGGACCAAGAATGAATGTGTCACACGACATCTGTTGGTAAGGCCCAAAGAGGACACTGCTAACACCTCACTGCTAAACCTCTTTCAGCATCAGGGGTTCATCTCTAACATGCTGGTTTGGAAAGCCAGACAGCACAACCATGTTCCTCATTGCAGGAGTGCACCTTCCCCAACTTTATACTTGGAGACACTGCTCCAAGACAATTTTATTTCTAAAGACAGAAAATAAAATGCCTAAAATGAAAAAAAAAAAAAAAAAATTTTTATAAAATACATGAGCACCATGACCAGATTACAAGACCAAGATTTTTTAGTGCCTACCTACTACCCAAGGGAAAATATCACAAACCTCAGCTATGATGACACAAGTCCATTGGAGGAGGTGATAAAACATGTTACCTGGATGGCGAGGCTGTGACAGATGTTACATTTCCTTGCCACATCCTGGTAGTTGCTGAGAATGTACTGTTCCATCTCAATTATGCAACGAGTATGCAGAGTATATTCTCCATTTTTCTAAGGAAACAAGTGTTGAGATAAGGAATTTCTTTTAATTCCTTTTACCTTTTTTGACTTTGCTAACCACTTGTTAACAAGCCACTTTTTTCTACCATCATGAAACTAACATGCTGGTACAATGCAATGCCAGAACACTTTTGAAATAGCAGAACCCCTTTGTTTAGAGGAGCAGAATAAAGATCCCACACCTTTAACAGATCTAGTCCTTGAAAAGCACAGATGAGCAAGCATGTTCTCTTTAACAGAGGCATGCTGTTTTGGGACTCTCTGAGTTATGTTAGAGTATATGTCAGAGAAAATTCTCCCAGCTTTCAAGAAAATCTAGGCATTTCCTGCTTGAGGTATCTTTGGAAATCTCTGTCAAATCAACTTAACATGCAAGTAACTGTGTGGCAGCAGGTTGGAGATCTATGATGCAATGACTCCAGCAGACAAGGGATTAAGGTCTCTCTTGGCAAGCAGTTGCAGTGTTCACATGGTGAGCTCATCTCCACTGCTCCGTCATAAAACAAAACAGGTGTAACCATGTGCACAGTGGCCCATGCATTTCTGGTAGAGGAATTTTCAACATGTCTGGCCTTATTCCTTTTCAGGAAATTCTAAATGTAACTAACAGCACTGATCACTGTGAAGAGCTTTCCCCAGCTTTTGTTCCAGGTTGAAGGATTCTGTGCTGTTGTGTACAAAGGATATCTGTGTGTCACTGGGCAGGACTGGACACACAACCCCACCTGGCTCAGGTACAAAAAATTGAAACCATATAGTCCTGTACAGACCTACCCAAGGACTTCTTCCTTGTAAGTCTACTTCCTTTTCTGCAAAAATTACTGGAGCAGCAATAAGCATGGGCCCCGTAAGACCATTTTTGCCATCATTCATTCAAGAAGACCTCCAGTTTCAGCTACGACATCCATAAGAACACGGTAGCTGGACCTATTGAACTATGAACACTTGAACACAGTTACCTCAGAGAGCCACTTGTCCTCCACAAAAACTTTCAGCACTTGTTCTGCTTCCTTTTTCTTCATTTTCTTTGTCTGAAGTTGGTCAGTCAAGTTCAAAATATCTGTAGATGAGGCAAAGCCATTTTCTGATAAAATTATTAGGTCCATCTGCAGGAAGAAACATTACCAAGTATTGGAAACACTGCAGTTAGGCAGACATACCTTACAGTAATGTGCTGATCTGCATTTTTATAGCACCCATGTAAGTGAGAGATACTACAGTATATGGCTCGAACCAGAATTGTAAAACCAAGGCCAAAAGCTGAAACAATCATTGTCCCATTGTCCCCTTGACAGTTTCCATCTCTGCAAAGAAAATATTTCCTCAAATAAAAGTGCTGCCTAAGTGCCTTCAGGGACCCCTGGGCACACTCAGTGGCAAGAGATCCGCTTCTTTATATCTGCTCTTTGTTGAAGTTCTTTTGAGGAAAAATCTCAATAACCATAGACAAAGGTTTATATTCAAATCAGCAAATTCATTTTTTATGTTACTAGCATTAAAAACTACTGTATATTACTAAACTACTGAAGCCAGTGAAAAACTCAGCAATCATGACTGAAAATCCTGAAGGAAGTTGTTTGTGTAACTAAAAGCAGGCATGTCACATCCGTAACCCCAAGAAGCCCTTCCCTGGTGCTGATATTGCCTTACCCATAACTGACTTACAAGAGCAAATCATTACTTGCACCCACTTTCATCCCCGCCCACCCCACCCATCTAATCTCAGATAAATTTAGGTAAAATGGCAACTACTTCCTCAACCACATCTCCATTCATTTCCATTCTCATTAATTTTAAGATGATAACTTCCCAAATAATATGATTTACTAAGTGATAACTGACATACTTACTGTTTTTCTGAACAATTCTAATTCAATTTCTGTATAGTCAGATGCCATTTTTGTTACTTCAGTTTCCGCCAAATTCACCTACAAAAAATTAAACTGATATAAAGTGCCGTTGTAGTTTTATACCGGAAACTGTAAAAGACCCCCTGAGGTAAAGAATGCATCATCTTACAATTAACGTAAATGTTAGTTCTTTGAGGGGCACTCGATGGTATTCGAGTTCTTTCTTTACAACCCCTGATCTTCCAGCCACAAATTCTCCACAGCTGACACAGAGTGCTGCAGCAGAGCTGACACCTTACACCAGGCCCGGTGCTAGACAGCAGCAGGACCTATGCTATCAGTCACCTTTTTTTTCACTGTGAAAAACAGTTGCCCGTGTTTTCTACTCTTATTGCACATGCTACTACTATTAACTGTTAGCTCAATTTAACTGGCAAAAGGAAAGGTTAAAAGCAGCAGCCAATGTTAGAATACCTCCTGTACGGTCTTTTGAAATTACTAGATAACCTTCCTTCTCCGACATGCACATTGTAGATCATCTGGGGAAACTTCTTATAGGCCACTCCTCAGCAACCCTTTTGTGCTAGGTTGATTTTTGAGTGGGAGAAAAAGAAAACTAATCTTGGACATTAGTCTGTGTTTTCTAGTTTAAAACTCTGTCTCAAGAAAGAAAGTCTCCTGTGGTAAAGGAATCTCACTTCAGCACTTAAGCAATGTTTATCCTAAGTAACTCCAACACTGCTGTTGTCCTTGCTGCCATGTCCTATTCCCACAGACCCGGGCTGCGGCAGTTTATGCTCCCAGCAGCTCCTGCAGCCGCTGCCAGCCCCACACAAACACAGCACAGCAGGTACTTACTACAGCATAATGTGCTCTCCCATCGTCTTCCGATAGTCCTTTCCGGATCTGCATAAACAAAGGCTGCAGGTGGCTATTAATAGTGCTGATGAAATCATCCAGTTTATCGTGTGCGTAGTAAACTGAAAATGAATGAGAAAAACCACATACAGAGAAAAGTCAAACAACTACACATCAGGCAGATCTTTTTATGTGAAACATTTTTCCCAAGTAAAAGTGCTAAAACTGTGAGGCAAAATCAAACAGGAATTCAAACTGTTGTATTCAGCAGACATATCACTTCCTTGTGCTGCTGTCTCGTGGCCCTAACAGATGCTCAGCTCCTTTAAAATCAGTTGACAGAGTCCAGGCATTCTGCCTTGTTGCAGAGAACCCATGGCACTAATCCAGTAATTACAGTGACTTGAACTAAGCTGAATTGAAAATAAAACATGACTGGGAAAAAATATTACACACAATAGAAAAATATACTGACTTGAATTCCTTTACACGCAAGGGATTTCTTGTTTCTGTGTGCTCTGTTTCACAAATAATTGGCATATAAATGATCAAGTTACATATCAGAAAACGTAAAATTCTAGTGTTGTAGAAACACAAGTAATCTTGAGTCATGCTCTATAAACCAAGTAAATACTAGCAGCAGTTTTCTCATAGACATAATTAAGATGGACTTTGGAGTCATTCTGTGGAAGTGCATGTGATGGCTCTTGCCTGCGCAGCACCAGCACAACCCTCATGTCCATCTAAAACAAGATTTTGCCAGTGGCAACACTCCTGTTGCCTTCATCAGTCTATGGTTTAAAAACCAGAGCTAAGTAACAGCTCGTAATTTTAGATAAATGATTCATGTCTCAAAAATACAACCAGTTATCACTAAATTAATCCTGTTCTCAGTCACAGGAGCCCCTCGCTCGCATAACAGCATTGGGCCAAGGTCCCACTCCGAAACCCCACGGCACTATGCAGCACAGTGCCAAACGGCACTCAAAGGATGCTCCTGCCCAGGAGTTCCTGATTCTGATATATAAGATTCCTTTAGTGAACAAACCCAACAAACAGCAAGGACAATAGTAAAGTAAGTGCAATATTTAAGTATAATCTTGTCACCTGCTTAGTCTCTGTCAGCAGGAAACACTGCACAAAGCAGTCAGGAAGCTTTAGTGACAGATCTCAGAGAGGGTAAAAGATGAAAGATAACAGAATACTCTTTTGTACAACAGCTGCAACATTTTAATGTGAGATGAGTAGCTGTTCCAGTAGATCTTATGTGGAAAAAAAGGGCATAAAACTCTCCATAAAAAAAGAACAGGGGTTAGAGCACACCAAAAGTTGCACTTCACAATTTTAGCATCTAAGAAGTAGGTCAAGTTACAGTTCCTAACTCAAGAGACACACAAATAGACTACTTCATTCTGACCTTACATCTATGGGTAAGTAGGCACAAATTCACAGAAAACCAGAAGAGTCCTGGCAGAGTGGGTAGCATGGCGACATGGCACAGTGACAATCCTAAGCCTGGCGGGAGCACAGCTTCCAGGACATGAAATGGACAATACAGTGCAGATGAGGTGGGAAAAAAGCACAATTCACCAGGAAACCTCATCTTATCCTCACCAAAATGTTTCTGCAGTAGTCACTTCTCCCACAACACCTGAGAGAAATAACTGAAGTGCATTTACTTAAAAGCATTCACTATAGTGAAGTACTTCCAGTATTTTTAATTTTTTTTTAATCATTTATATGTATAACCTATAAACAACAACCTTGATAAAATAAAAAGTACTATATATGAATCTGGCCTGATTAGAAGTTAGTTTACTCATTGCTATGCTATTTTATCTTTCAGGAAAGAGAGAGAACACTCATATCATTACAGTTTTTAAACTTTTTTTAGCTGGTGTGTGCCCTTCAGAAATCAAATTATTTGTAAGCTACACCATGAAAAAAACCCAGTTCTTTCATCACCAAGACAGACACACCTTTATCAGTTTCACAGCAGTGCTGGTGTAATTTCCTGGCCTCTGATCCTTCTGTTATTCCATTAGACATCAGAACCTGCAAGAACCGTCGATGAGCATCGGTCATCTGAGCTGCCATCACAGTGTTTCACCAGGCTTCAAGTGCTGCAGGAGGTTTAAGCTGGAATTAATGCACATGTTCATGCAAACTAAGAATACACAGTCCAAGTGTACACAAGATTTCAATTAAACTCTGTTACATTGAATGAGAGCAAAAAAAGCAGATCCCAAGGTCGTCCTCGGAATGCAGAGGGTGACCAGCTCTGAGGTTCTGGAAGGGTGCAAGAGATAAAAGTCCAAGTAGTTTTAACTACAGAAAAGAACAATATAGGTATTGTGTTGTTGTCACCCAAAATCGGGAATAAAACTCCTTAACACCAATGGAGTATTAAGAAGCAAGCAATATTTTATTGCAGTACTGGATACACAGGGGAATGACTCCTGCTTAACGTGCATAGTTGGCTCAAGGTGATACATTAAGTCGCTTGAATCTGCAGTTATTCTCAGACGGTGTTCTTGGAGGGTCTTTAGGCACCCCTGGTGGTCACTGAGCCTCTAAACTTTGATAATGATCTCCTCTGGAAGGTGTGGTTTTCATCGAAGCTGCACAGTATGTTGCTGAGCAAACTGGATTGGGCCGGTTTGACTTGTTACGAACGGTGGGTAGAGAGCTCTCAACGCCTCACTAACCGTTACATAACGTTCCATTAACCGCTACCCGCTCCTACGGTATTTACAACACTGTCATCCCCTAAACCTGAAAATAACAGTGCTGGGTGACAAAAACACCACCATCTGTGATTCTACGCTGGATAAAGCTCCTACTCCCCACACAGCCTGACTTGAACACAGTCAATCAGAGCAGGTGACTTTGGACCGAAAATAATCCTCTACAGGTTTCGAAGAACGCCTGAACTAACTAAAGGCAGCTCAGGAAATTCCCTGACCAGCGCACCGACCGACTGCCCGCTTCTGGCTGAGCTCCGGCCCCGCCGTTTCGCCGCCCGCGCGGCACCGGGCCAGCTGCAGCCCACGGAGGCAATGGCCCGAAAAACCGCCCGGCCCTCGGCCCTGCCGGGACCCACCGGGGCTCACCGGGACCCACCGGAGCTTCCCGGAGCTCCCACCACGGCACGACCCCCACTCAAACCGCCCGCGCACCCGCCTGTGCTCACCAGCCCGGCGATGGCGGCGCGCGCCTGCCATCGATGGCCCCGCCCCCGGTGCAGCCCCGGCCACGCCCCTCCTCCCTCCTGGCCCCTCCCCCGCTCCGGCCCCGCCCCGGACGAGCGGTGTGCGGGGGCGGATGGCGTGGGGCCGGGCCCGGGGCGGCGCCGTGTATGGGGCTGGGAACTCCCCGGTTCGGAGCCCGGCGCGGGGGCCAGATGAGACAAGGTACGTCCGGCGGCCCCTTCGTCCTGGCGTCAGGACCGGCTCCTTCTCGTTACTTGCGCTTGGCGTGCCGTTTGTGCGGTCTGTGTTTTTCTCCGTGCCCGTTCCGGGAAGGGCGGAGGGTTTGTGCTCCCTCCGGAGCTTGGTCGGGCGGAGATCCCGGGGCCCGTCCTGTGCGGCACTTCTGGCTGGAGCCCGCGGGCAGAAGCGCTTCTCTTTCCTTGAGGTTGTTTAACTCGGGTGGTCCTTTTACAGTATTTTAGACAGAAGTGGTATCGTTCTCCGAAGTGTCGTTCCCGCCGGACGTGCTGGGCGGTGGGCGCAGCAGCCCCGCCTATCCCGGGCCCGCGTTCCCTGCCGGAGCCGTTCCCGGCCGTGCCCAGCGCGGAGCTCGGGCTGCGCCCCGTGTGTACCCGGAGGCCCACAGAACTTCGGACCGGTTCGTGCTGAGCGCCCGGAAAGGGGCTCAACGCGGCTTCAGAGGGAGCGGTTTCTCATCAGAAGGCATTATTACACTCTGCACGGGTTTTCTTTTCAAGGTTTGATACAAAATCTGTTGGTGAACCTTTTGTTTTGCCACGTACCGCTTGTCTCATTTTATTCAGCGTTTACAGCCAGTGCTTTAAACTAGAGAGTAAGACAAGATGTGCCTCAGTTTTAAAAAGAGCCAGTTTTAAACAGGGAGTGATGCTTTAGCTGTACGATTGCAGCAACGGTGCATTAAGCAGTCTTGTGTAACATCTGACCTCTTGGTTTGGGCAGGAATTACTCTTTGCACATAACAGTTTTGCAGATCATACCTGTTAATGAAATATGACCCTCATTTCCTTAGAAGACCAGACGAAAAGTTAGTACCGTTTTTCTTGAAAGTAAATGAAATAATTTTAATCACATCATATTTTTTTTCAAGAAACAGGTTAAGTGATCAAAGCATGTAGCTTGTACCAGTAATCATGTAGATCTGCTTCTAACCCCGACAGAGATTTCTTTCCTAGTTTTGGGGAAGTCACTTATGTCTTTACAATTTACTTTCCTCAAATATATCGGGGTTACTAGATTTGCTGCAATTTTAGTATTTTCTGTATGTATTGCATACTTTTTTAAGATTGGTGTTTCATTGTCTGGTATAATGAAAAACTTAAGAGGAAACAGGCAGAAGAGCTGTGGATGTTTTAAAATTTTCTCCTTTTGCAGTTTCATTAAAGCTCTGGCTTAACTCCATTTTCATCCACATGTGCAGATCCGTTCTTTCACGAGAAGATGGTTTTGGTCTGCCATCTGCTCATTTGGACATGCTTACGTGGTTCAGGATTCTCTGCCAAAGTTTTAAGAGTTCTAAGAGTTTCTTGGAACTCCAGTCATGCAGCAGTATTACCTAACAGTGGAGAGGAAATGCTTCCTCTCTTGAGAATTCCAGGAAAAAGGGAAATGAAGGATTTTTTTTTTTATGCTGGAGCAGTTGGCTCTTTTTTTCTGAGCAGCAGCAAAGGCGCTTGTGTTCTTTTAAAAAAATGTATTACTGTCCTTAGGCACATTTCATCTATTCTCAGATTGTGAAAAAGTAAGCTCTTGAGTAATAGTTTTCTCAAGCTCTTATGAGAAATTTGTCTTTCAGGTTTGTCCTTTATTACTAGGTGAGTAGTAATTGCCTCAGAGAAGATCACAGAAGAGTCTCCATTCTGATGGTCTGTTTTCACTAACAATGTCCTTATCCCTTAACTTCTAAGATGGATATTTTCAAACAGACAGACAGACTCGCCTCTGTTAGACACATGAAATGTGGTTCTGCTGCTGTGGTTGGCTTGGGGCAGAGAGTATTGAACTGCCATCCACAAATACCTTTTAGTGGTTTTTTCTACTTCAGAATCTGACCAAGCTTCTGCAGAACACCCAACACAATTCACCTGCTGAAGGAGTCCTCTTCCTCTTCCTCTTCCTCTTCCTCACATGGAGAGAATCATGAGGCTTTGAAATAAAAACTAGCGTACTACTTGGGAGCTCTACAGGTGTAAACAGAACATCTGAAGCTTGCAGGCAGCAAGAACTCTCTGTCCAGACATGGAGGTTAGAAAATTCCAAAAGCATGGGAGGAGGGGACCAAAGAGTTGTGTATTAACAATGTGCTGCTGAACAAATTTTATCCCTCTTTATACTGAATGCAAAGCCAAAAGCATATTAGTTAGCATGACTTCACCTATAAATTTACAAGAATTTTAAATGCATCACATCCATTTGTAGTGATATGAAAGCTGGTAGGAAATCTTAGGCATTAAGTAGCTACATTGGTAAAAAAATCTTGGGCACACTCTCTATTTTTAAGTCTGAAATGAATTATTTCATCTGTTTTCAGTTTACCTAGACGGTTTTGCTATGCTTAGGGATGGACATAAAAGCTGCATTATTTTCCTTCTCCAAAGTTGTGCTGGTTATATCGTGATTAGGCATGTGTTTTACAGCTTCTAATTGTTTAATGCTTTAATGAATCTGCATTCTGTTGGAGCAATGCTCAGAGCTCTTTGCTAATTTTTTTTTAGGAGGGTAATACTCAGATTGTCAAGGTATTAGTGATAGGACTTGGGGAAAACATTTTAATCAATAGATCAGACACTTCATTTATCTGAGTGGAATCATAGTGCTTTGGTGACAATGTCACTGATTTTGGTCTAGTGTTTACCCTTCTAATTGTTCACATACTAGCAACTTTCCTTTTCTAGTAGCTGAAGAGTGTAAGTCCACTGCCGATGTCAGTCCCATATCCTCTGTAATTAAAATTTTGCAGAAAAGTCTTCTAGATCATTTGTATTCTCCTTATTCTTCTACATGTCTCATTGTTCCATGAGCTAATTTTAGGGGGCAGAGGTGGGAAACAGGTACAGCAGGGGATCTGAATTCTGACATCTAGCAGAGTGGTAGGAAAAACTACACCTTTACCTTAACTGAGACAGGGATGTAAGCTTAATATGTTTTCTGTTGGCAGAACTGCAGCACAGTTTTTCCTACTGAACCTGACCAGTGTCAATAATGGCAAGACTCCCAAGTGCTGCACCCTATACCCTGTGGATCCTTTTCTTTTCATATACAACAAATGAAGGTATGTTCGTCAATATTTTAAATTATTATACTGAAGTTTTTATTGACAGCATTTTTCCACAACCACTAGGTAATGCTGTTACCACTAATTACTGCTATAAAATTTGTAACTTCAAATGTCATAAATATCCCTGTAGTAGAAAAAATTCTTAGACTTTTTTTTCCTTATATTGACCTTTTCTATGTGGGCAAGAAAATTTAGAAATTTGCAGAAAGGAGAAACAGGTTTGGAAAGCCATCTCCTCCTTCCCCACTATCTGATCTGCACTGGGCACCTCACTGTGAACAAGATCTCAATGTAGCCCAGGCAGCTCTGCAGGAAGCTCCAGTGTCCCCTGGCTGCTGCACCTTGCTGGTGGGACCATGATGGAGCTGTGCTCCTGGAGGTGTGCCTGCAGAGCTGCTGTCAGTTCGTGCTCTCCAAAGTCTGCAGAGCGACTGAGCTGGAAAACATAGTTGCCCGGATTAGAACAGATTTGGCAGGCTCTGTCTGTAGGACGTTGCAGCTCTGACTGGCACCTGCACAGGGGCAGACAGGGGACAGGATCTCCAGTGTGTCCCTTGCCACTGTTCTGTCAGCCTGCAGATGCGTCGAGTCTGAGTGCTGCTGGTTCCGTATGGGTTATTTCATGACGCTTAGTTGGCAGAAGCTAAATATAAACATGGGTTGTTTTCCTTGCATCTTTATGACGTTTGATTATAAATACAAATGAGATATATATACTAATGGTTTTCAGTAATGCATTTTTATTTTCTGCAAAATGAATCTCACACTTTGCTTTCTGTATTTTTTTTAACTAGTTCTACAGTGGTCTATAGTTTCTTAGGTCTCGTTTTGTTTTATGAAGCAAACCAAAATAGTTAAAAGACAATTTAAAATACCCTGTCTCTAAAAAAGAAGGTTTATTAGCTACTGTCTTATGTACTATGAAATAGTGCAATTTGAATTAATGAGAAGGATCAAGGTTTACAAGAGCACATTGGTGGGGTTGTCTGATCTAGGTAATCCCACCTTTTCATTTCCCTAAATGATATTTATCAAAGTTTAATTTTATAGTGTTTTCTTTGGGTTTGTTTGCCTAGTTAACTATGCGTTTTAAGTTTCTTCATCATCGTGTACTCTTTGAGGATTAAAAAAGAAATTCAGTATTTCAGTTCCCTTTTTTAACTACACAAACTCAAAACAAACCCTGTACTGTATATGATTTCAAAAGGAAATATCTGAGCTTTAAAAAAAAAATATGGTGTACCAGAGATGGAAAAGCGAGAAGGTGACAGGAAAAGAGCAGAGAATATAATTCAGAGTTCTGAAAAGACATGAGGGCACTGAATGGCAAGATAAAGTAAAACTGTTAGTTATCATAGCTTAACACAGCAGGAAGAGCTTCATTTAATTGAAGTATTCTTGAAAGTGTAAGATGATTAACACATTGAAAAATAATGTCATTCATCTTTAAGGGCCTTAAATTGATAGTACCTCTGTTAAAAGTACATTTTAAAGTGGAAAAAAGGAAACTAGCAATAAAATTACAAATGGCAACCAAATATAAACAACAACAGGATAATGATTATTGTAAAATAAAAAGCAGTGTGACCGTTAAAGTGTTGCAGAAGTTTGACTTGCTGCTTTTTTGATGAGTTTTAAAGAATTGGGTCAGAAAAAAAAGGAACCTAACATGCTACTGCCATCCAGAAAGGACATAATAGCAATAATTCTTATCTACAAGATAAATACGTAGCCTTAGCAACTAAACCAAAACATTTTCTAAGTATTTGAACACTAACAAAACCATGAATTGCAGTCAGTTCTAGGTTTATAAGCAGTCAATATATCAGACAACTTAGAATCCAAATTTTATAGATCCCATTGTGCTATATATCATGTCCACTAAAAGGTATCTGACCATCACATTTTACACTTGCAGATCCTGTACTGTAGCAGAGTATGCAGAAATTGGATCGTAATAAATAACACAAGTGGACTACAGAAAAACAGAAATGTAGGGAAGATAAAATGAAATTAGGTACTTTCAGCAAAAAAAGCTTGGGAGGAATAATCTGAAATTTAGGTACCTGTTGGAAGGAATAAGCCTGTGAAGCAGAAGTGGCTGAAGGACAATGACCTTGCAGGATGTGAATTGTTGGCAACTGAGTCTTGAATTTGCAATGTAAATGACCAGCATGGAGAGTTGGTAATGCACTGGGCCATGTACACAAAATTTGGTCTTGTGTAATTGCCACAGAAAACCTTCTAGCAAAATTCCTGTGGAAATTCTCAGAAAATCTTGATTAATAGGATTCAAAAAACCAGTCAAAGCTATTTTAAATTTTTTACAGGAAATTGACATGTAAAGCAGAAAAGGATTTATATTTGTACAGCTTGTGCAAGAAAAGGGAGATACTGTTATTATTTACCTGTGAAAGAGAAGTCAAACATCAGAAAAGGCAAATAATTGTCTTGGATGATAAAATATTAGCTATTTCTGACTGCTTTGCTGAGAAATGATCACATTCCAGGGTCTAGTACCATGGTTGGCACACTGTTAGTCCAAATAACAGCATGACCTTACTGTCACCTAGCTTCTCCTCTTCTGTTCTGTGTATCACTCATGTGGAGCACATTGAAATAAAGGAAAGTGAGGCTGGAAGGGGTACTGAGGATTGTGTATTCTATTTCCGCTTCCAGTTCTAACAAAGATATTTTTACCAGTATATTCTATTTTTTGCTTAAATACTGCCAGTGAAAATAGTTATAAATTTGGAGTGCGGAGACTTTGGGCTTTCGTGTACCTCCTCAGTGCCTGGATCAGTGTGATTCTTAGTCTCTCCTGGGTCTTGAATGCTCTCATAACAATGACAAGTAGAAGACAGAACAGGAAGTACTGAGTGAAATGAAGTAAAGGTATACACTAGAAGAAAGACTGTGGCAGGACAATCTTCTAAGCACTGGGGAGCTGCTCTGGGGAGGCAGAAGTTGTGCATTTGGGAAGGTTAGAACCATTGTAGGTAAAGCATGAGTAATGACTGTAAGCAGTGATCCTGGTCTGACTGTTAATTATCTGCATTTTGGGTTTTGAACCTTTTGTATTTAATAGGTGGGATGATGCTGTTTTGTAATTTAATGTTGATGTGTCTTCAATAGAGCTATTGGAATCGGATTTTCTGTTCTTGGAAGTCTGCGTTGGCTGAGATGTGCCTTTCTATCTCAATATTACTACTGCAGACTCTTCCTCTGCAGGACCGTAGACATTGTCTCCAGAAAGGTGGAGACAGTCTGAGTGCCACTTCTTTACATTTACCTAGACACAAAAAATAACAATGTTTTCACTTAATTTGTAGGGGTGTGGCAGCTCTGTTCAGATGGAAAAGTTAATGTTTCTGCTTGGTCCAATAGTCTTCTGATTCTCTTGCTTCTCTTTGTATGCTGCTTTTCTCTAGTTGTGACTGCAGGACACATACAAGAATTTTCATGCTTCACTGACTATGACAAAGAGCTGGTTTGTCACTGGAAGGTGCCTGCACAAACTAATTGCTCCAAAGAATTCCTGCTCTGCTACAGCAAGGAAACTTCTTCTGTGTCGTAAGTGTTTAATAAGATGTTACACTGCCATTTTTGGAGCTTCATATATCCTGTAGCCACTATTGGCTTTAATTCCCTCCCTCTACTGTGAGTGTCTGGGACAAAATGTAGTTCAGATTATTCCTCTTAAAGTAAAATGGATTGTTTTCCTTTTAAGTAAAATGGGCTTCTGCAATTAACAGCACTCTGTTCAGTGGTCTACTCTTCTCTAGAGCTTTCTGCACTCTTAGTACAGAGGAGGGATCAAGACCTACTGGTAGGAGTGGTAGGGCTCTTAGAAGTTTACAAAATCTTAACTTCATGCAAAATGTTACCTTCTTCATGAGAAATCTTAAGTGATTCACTGGTCTGTAGCCTGTGTGAAAGATACTCTCTGCTGGAGCGCACGTGATTGTCTAACTCCCTGTTCAGGTACAGACTGTTGTCCCTGTTCTGAGCAGGGCCAGTCATCATCTCTTACAAAAGAAGATGCATCTGGGTTCTCCTGTTCCTCTCTCTATGATTTCACCACACTGACATTCAAATAACCTTGCTCATGAGCCTGTTCCTTTACTAACAAGCTGTTAGTATGTTCCTTTAGAGGGTGAAGTGTGACAAAGGGTGGTATTTGGGATCAATCCTTAGCCTTTCTGTCAAGTTTTTCATTTGTGCGATACAGATATCCAGGGGATGTCTAGGGAGGGTGGGTTGTTTGGGGATCTCAGTTTTGCTTTGGAAACATTTCTGGGAACTGACTTGTTTCAGCTTTGATTAGTTGTGCATGTTGGGAAACTTGATTTCACCTTTTCAAGGAATAGTGTGTCACATTCTCTTAAACATCCCATAATTTTGTGCCTGTTTTTCAGAAACATGTGTGTTCCTGAGAATGAAAAAGACAGTTTAAGGTGCACTTGCACAATATATCCAGATTATTTTGTATCAGGCCTCACATATATTCTAGCCCTACAATTCAATGGGACTGATATGTGGAATTACAGTGTTACACCAGCCCTTGTTGGTAAGAACTTGTTTACTTTGTCACTGGCACATCTGGTTCCAGGCGTTGCAATCCTAGCTAACTTCTCATTCATGTCACCAGAACAGTTTTTGCTTACCAGAGGTGGAAAGTGTCATGGTAGCTTAAATGCAAAATCAATTTGTCTTAGCAACCTGATTCTGGATTAGATTCTTAAGGAATGAATATAATGGGGAAAGCAAAGAGTGATTCTTCCTTTAGCTGTACCCTCTCAGCTGCGAGCCAGCAGGAGTTTGGGGGTTTAGATTATCTTCAGTGCATTTTATTTGTGGTTTACAGGATGAAGAGGAATCATGCTGCTTTCAGTATCTAGAAAGAAACTAGGCTATCCCTACTGAAATTCCTCCCATTCCTGTCTCTGTCATACTCTGATTTTTCATGCTAGTTGAATCATGCTACATGAGCAGAAGGTTTTTTACAGTAATTGCTGTTGGATTTTAACAGCCAGTGATAAAAAGTTAGAGACTGCTCCTAAACAGGACAGTGTAGACACAGTTCATGTTTCTGCCTAGGCCCCCAGTTTGGTCAGAACAGTATGCTCGTTGGTTATGCCTGTCACATTTTGAGCACTTGGAGAAGCCATTTGAACACCTTAGGCAGACTGAGGAGCTGGTTTTCTTCAGAATACTTGATTGATGCTGCTGCTTATCTGCCAAATAAGCAGAAGCCCGCATTGATTTCCAAGAGACAGGGAGCCAGGACAGCTTGGCTGTAACATTGGAGCTCTGTGCCCACCCTGCCACACAGCTGCTACTGTCAGGCAGGTTGTTCCTGTTTCTCCAGGGTGAAAGCTGCATCCAGTGCACCAAAAGGCCATGCTTTCAGTTTGTTCAGCCAGCTTGAAGAATCAGTGCTTGTTAATGAATACCCTGAAGTTGCTCTGGTTTGGCCTCTCTGTCCTTGTGCGACGGCATAGTGAAAAGGGCTAAGTGCATAGACTGCGATGATATTCTGGTCTCTGGTGAATGCTTCTCTCTCTGCTTCTCTCTATCAGTGCTCTCCCATTACCCTGTTCTGTATTTTTAAACATACAGTTAAGCCGAGGGCCCCCAAAAATCTTGCCATTGAGAAAGCTGAAAATGGTAACTTCAATCTGAGTTGGGAGGAGAGCTACTCTCCTCCATCCTTGCTCTCTGGACAGCCAGTCATCTATGAAGTGAAATACTGGAGGAAGCAGCACCCGACAGAGGTAAGAGACACCCAGTCTTTTCATTTTCTGTCTCTGGAGCTTTCAGGTTTAAAAAGTCCTCTAAAAAGTCACTTCATGAATAATAGTATAAGGGCCAGCAAGAGCAAGTCCCACAGTGTTCCTGATTACACACTCGCCACAGTTCACTTTGCCCCCAGGATGGTTCAGCTGGATGTCAGAGAATTGAAACTCTTCTGACTGCCACCTCAAAATAGTCTGCTGCTTGCAGTAGACAGGGCAGAGATTGAAAGTACAATGCTTCTGTTCCCTGAATTTCATTTGATCCTTAGACATCAGGAAGCTGGAGGTTGGTGGCTTTGTGGGGCAGGTGAGGCACTTCAAACACCCTTCTGAATAATCCAGCATTTCTGGGCTGGGCCTCTTCTGGTAGAGGAAGAACATGCATGGGGGCATGTAACAAATACCACCCGCTGATGACATGAACTGCAATATCATATACAGTCATTCATTTGTTCATCTGTGAAAGGCCACTGAAACACATAACACTATTGATGTTTAGTTGCTGTCACTAACCGTTCACCTTATAAAGAAATCAAAGTGAACTTCCTCACTTTCTTTTCAGATTTCTGTAAAAGCAATTAACTACCAGACAAAAAACTTTGAGATTACTGCAAGCTCCTTGAAGAGAGGCTGTGATTACGTTGCAAGTCTCAGGTGTAACTATACAGACTACCCAGCCTACTGGAGTGAATGGAGTGAAGAAATTGAATTTCACTATGGTAATAGTGTCAGAAATAGCAGCTTGGTAAAAGGATGGTATAGTCTTACATACTCTGCTGCTCTCTTGGAGGAAAGCTATGGGCTCATCATCTTCATCATTTTGAATGTAATGTGAATACATCTGTAAAGGCTTCCAAAGACACTAAACATAGATAGGCAACTCCTTTGGAAACTAAGGAAGAAAAGACTAAGGGAGGTTGGATTGCTTAGCCTTGTGAAAAAAAGGCTGAAAGGGATGTGTTTATAAATATTTCATGAAGTAGACAACAGGGAAGAAGAAGAGATATTTGAACTAAACAGCAACACTGATGTGAGAGCAAGTGGGTATAAATAAACAATATATATATATAGGCTGCAAATTAAGCAGTATTTTAACCATCAGAGGTCTGAGGGTTTATAAAAATCCCTGAAGAGCAACAGAGAGAACAAGAAACATAGCTGCACTACAGTGACAATGATAATGCCATTTTAGGCACTGTGTGATAGGCTTTGTCCCTGAGAGCTGACAGTGGCCTCACAGTACACATTGGCTCTCCCAGCTCCTGACACACCCAGCAGCTGACCACAATACCTGCGCCAGACGGTCTGTGACACACCACACACCATTGCTAGTGGCAGCTGTGGGGGTCTGTTGTTTATGTGCTGGAGGCTTTATTTTACATCCTCTAAAAGAGCATTTTTTTAAGCTGCAGTAGAGCAGCAATGAATTTGGTATTGCCAGTGCTTGCATTTAGATGCACGTTCACATGTAAATATTTGCTTGTTTAACAGATTACCAGGTGAAGGCTGAAGACATTCTGCAGATGGCTGTGCCCACATCCTGCATACTGATCATGGCAGGATCCGTCATTTGTTACTTCTGTTTTACCAAGTAGGTATCCTGCTTCTTACAGAGTTTATAGAGTAACAGTTTATATAGATATCAGTACTGCTATTGATTAGCCGAATGTCTGGTAGCACAGAAATCTAATATTTTGGGTTTTCTCAGCACCTTTATCTAGCTGTCTGTGAGCAGAGATTTTATAAACACAAGTCAGTTGCACTCTGTCATTTTCTGAATAGTCTTTATTAATCTTACTGAAATAGGCTTGTTATTGTAGGGGGTTGTCAGTTTTGGACCCTGGCCTTTGCTGGAGTTCAAGTAATGATGGCTAAATATCTTTATTTATTTTAAATTTTTTTAAATGGTGATGTGAAAGTGAGATCCTGTCTGTTTCACACATCATTTTAAACATTATTAGAAGAAGAGGTGACTGTCACTGTGCAGAGCAGTCACATACCAAACATATAAACATCTTTGCACTGGTTTAATGAAAAGGAGGAGATGCACAAAATGAACACTCTCTGTTGCTGCAATGCAGATGCCTAAGAGGGAAAGGAGAACAGAAGAGAGAAATGTACACCGATTAAGCCCAAGTGCAGTCAAAACAAATAATTTTTGTTCTTCTCTTGCAGAGTGAAGAAAGAATGGTGGGATCAAATCCCAAATCCAGCAAAGAGCCATTTGGTTGTAAAAAATGTCAAGGTAATTTAAAAGCTTTGCAAAAAATACTTTTTCCTGATCATCAGAAGTAGAATATGTAATAAATTCTATTGGCTGTCTGGTGCAAGGGATACTATATACAATTCATATGAGTCCTAAATCTCATTGTATCTTTATTAGTTTTCAGTTATGTGCTACTTTGATGAAATTAAGTTCCCTTTCCATGACTTAAAGCAGAGTCATATGGATCAACAAATGTAAGTAAGATTAAAAAAAAAATCCTTCTGCTTTACAGCATAAAATTGTTTCCTGTGACATAAACATTAACTGTCCTTTCCTTTTGACTTCCAAAAACAGAAGTTGCAAGAACTGTCTCGCTCAAAGTTTGTCAAGCCAAAACGTCAGGGGAAAAGATAACATCAGAAATGTTGAGAAATCTTGCAGTTGCCACAGCAAGTCTGGAGAGTGGTTGCCAAAAGGCAGCAGTGCAGTTTTAACCCCTGATACAATACCAGTTGAAGAGGCTATAGAAATCTGTGTATGTTTAACAGACAGTGAAACTGAGAGCCAAGAAGAAACTGGCAACCAGATCACCATGTTTGAGCCTTGTGAGAGCAGTGTCGGTGCTTTCAAAGAGCAGCCTGAACACAATGAGTTACTAGCTAACATGTTTGATGCACTCCTGGCAGACGAAAATAACACGCAAGACAATAAAGGCCCAAACATCCCCACAGCTGAGAGGAAGACCTTAAAGAACATTGGGTCAGAAAATCCATCACAGCAAAATCCAAAAGAAAGTCCAGCTCAGGGTCAGCAACCATGTGATATTTCTCATACAGCTCCCCTTTTCACCAAAGCCTCTCAAGATGACTACAATTGTAGTACAGCCAGCAAAGAGTCAGAACTATCAGAAGAATCCTTTGAATCTGGCTATCGGAGCTCCAGCATAAATTCTGCTACTCTGGATGCAAGGGATCTTCAACAAATGGTTCATCAAAGCCTTTTTCTATGTAGTTCTGAAAGTGAGCTTGACTCTTGCGTCCTGATCCAGGAATCTACAAATAAATCCTTGTTTGGGACCAAAACAGACAGAATAAACAGCCCTGCAGACAAGAGTTTTGGTACCCTTGTGTCCCCATCCATGGGGTTGTGTGATTCTGCCTACAAGAGCTGTGACACCCTTTTATCTCCATCCCTGGAGCCCTGTGGCTCTGCCTACAGGAGCTTTAATATGCTTGTGTCTGCATGCAAGGAACCAAGCAGCTCTGCATACAAGAGCTTCAATGCCCTTGTGTCTCAGTCGATGGCTAAGAGTAGCCTGACTCCGTGCTTTGAAAGCGTGCATCCCTCACCGCCTTTGAGACAGTTGTCAGAGACGCCAGAACACGGCTGCAGAGATCAAAGTGCTCAGCCTGCTAGCAATCAGACATGTTATAACAACTACAGATCTCCCAGCACTGAGCTTGATTTTCCAAACACCTGTTTGGAACATACTGATTTTCTGTCTTTCTCCACACATGCAAATGAAGATGCTTCAGCTTTTCTATCAGAGGAGGAAATACATAAGCAATTAATATATAAAAATGTTCAAAAGAAAGCCAATATAATTTCTTGTTCCACTGCACCTCGGCCATCTGGTTATCGGCCTTTTGGTAGGGCAGGTAAATGTAATGGTCTATACTGTGACAGTGACAATGAGGTTATCTCTACATCACCAAATGAATCCTTCATTAGTCTGTGCAACAACCTGAGTGTAGCACCTCCAGATACTGCAATCTATGAACCTGACCCAAGGATAAAGGACTGTGTGTCTTTGACTGTTCAGGGTTCTGACTGCAGCATTTTCCCAGGTTTAGCATCTAGTGAGAATGACACACAGAGTAGTGATGGGAGCCCTTGGATCAACGGCACTAATGAGCTGTCTGGTGATAGCAATGATGAAAATACCAGCAGAGATGAACAGCTTTTGCATTTGTTAGAGATAAATTGTCAAGATTTAAACAGCAGAGAAAGAGCTACAAAGGGGACAAAATGGAAAAGCTTTAACCTTACTGGTAAAGTAATGCAAGAGGGTGGTGATAACAGACTAAATACTGACTTCCACTGCCACTCACACAACCACTTGAGGGAACTTGGAGATGCAGGGGGAAGTGAAGAGGTGCTGAAGCATGCAGAAGGGGGAAGTTGTGGCTCAGCAGCTAGCTTACCAGCATCACTGGACAGTATTGGGCTAAACTTAGACAGAAAAACTGCAGAGCCCCTGGAGCTCCATGTCTCAGACAAGATGTTGCCTTGTCATGTTGTGAGTAACTCCTATCCTTCTGGTTCTCACACCATTCACAGTGAGGACTCCAGACTGGCACTTGCAGTTAAAAAAAGACCAATAGAACTATTAAGGGAAAACAGCAGGAAGAATGAGAAAAAAATGAAACTTGTGCAAACCCTTGCCCAAGAGGACAACTGCTATATGGAGGTAGCCTAGCCACATTTGCCTAGACTGAACTAGTGTTTGGAAATAAACTGTATGGCAAGCTGAATTGTTGCTTGTTATTTCAATCTTGACTGAAGTGAGGGCTGCTATAGGTCACCCATGATTCAGTGGATTGTAGCACCCAGGCCTGCCTGGGACTGGCAGCCGGGACATGATGCAGACCCCTGGGGACAGTTGGGGTTAGCACCCAGCAATGGCAGCCACAGCTCTACAGGGACAAAGTCAGAGCTGGTGCCTCCAGCTGTGAGCAATCTCTGAAAGGGAGCAGTAGCTGCAGGAAGCAGGAACTCTTAGTACAGCTCCTGTGGTTATCACCCTGGCTGTGTGTTGCTTGGGGAGCACACAAAGGTGATGTGGAACATGCTGACACACCTGAAAGTGGGACATAGGTGCAGATCCAAAGGGGAGGTGATTGACTTATCACACAGCTTTCATAACTTACTTCTTTTGGGGTGGGGGATGTTGTCCTGTGTGCTTAGCCCTGGCATGAGGTGTATGTTTCTATAGCTGCTCAATCAAGACCTGAAATAAAGATTACCATCATTTGCACTTACACAGTGCTATTATTGGTGATTAGTTTCTTTTCTTGTAGAAACAAGCAGAGCTACTTATGCAGCTGTAAAAGGAATCAGACATTTCTAAGCAGTGTTTCTTCCCAGAAAAATTAACCAGTCTGTGGTCTGACACTCTACCTTCGTGGAATATTTTTTTTGGCTTCTTGTTCATGTCCAGTGAGAATGGAATGTAGCCTGCACCTTAAAGGCAGTATGTACTTCTCATTGGATAATTATTCAAGAAGTTTTACTGACAACTTCTCTACAGCATACCATATTTTGGTATGGTAAATTCCACCCTAGTATGTTGGCAGTGGCATAAAACAGTTAAGAACCATTAAGTAATGGGGGTTTTCTATTGAAATGTATACATTTATTCTCATTTAGAAAACTCTATTTGTATTGCCATTCATAAGGAAGGAAACCATTATGCTAAGCGCAGCAACTGGTACTGCAAATCTCTCTTCCAAGTTGGCAAAGTAGTAGAGATATCCATGTAGGGACACCAGTGGTGCTTTCTTTCCCTTCTACTCCAATGCGCTCTCTCTCGCGCTCTTTGTGAAATCCTCCATGAAGGCTTGTGCTTGGCTGGAGAGGTCTGCTCAGGCCACAGTCGGAAAACTTTGCAGCAGCACTTGCTTCTCTGCTGAGCCCCAGCTCCATTCTGCCTTTCCCTGGCTTTTTTCTTCCACATAGCTATGCCCTCCAGTCTGCACATTTCCATAAGATGGCTTTCTGTGTGGAGTTATTCTTCCCTTTCTCTCCTTTCAGTGTTTCTCTGGTGAAGTGGAACCTAACTCTCAGAGAAGGGGGATCCCTGTTCCTATGTCTCTGTATAACTCAGAACTGGAGACAGCAGGGTTGAGGGGGGCCAGCTATCTGGCTCACCCTCTCCCTGCAACTGGCATGATGCCTGTCTGTAGTGCAAGCTGAGTTCCATTTTACATCCTCTATCCCTGCCACTTTTGCCATCCATAGCTATTACCAGGCTATGAAACCCAGGTGGGTTTCAAATGGCAGGTTTCTAGCCCAAGCTGGTGATCTGCCCCTTGGGCGGTGAGTGGGAGTTGTGACTTTGAGCTGGCAGTGAGGGATCTGGACTGAGGTCACCACCTGGGGACCAGCCTGTGCCTGCGTGCTCATACAGAGAGAGGCAGCTCGCCCTCCCAGGAGAGGAGCTTTGGTACCCTCCAGGCATGTCCTTTTTGCTAGTGGAGGGCTCCTGCCAGGACAGAGAATTACTGATCACAGTAAGTGTATTTTCAGTGGTTTCAGTTTGTTTTGAAAGATTGCTGTGCAAGTGAAGGCTTGTGCCAAGTTTTAGCCTAGTTATAGTGCCATTTATTACTTGTTCACAATCGCTCCACCTCCACATCTTTCTCACCTGGCTGTCTACCAAATACTTGCAACCTGACTCACCATGAGTGAAATAGGTTCCTGAGAAAAAATGCTGGTGTATTCACAGTTCAGGAGAAACTAGTTCAGATACACTCTTTTTTCATTGCAGAAATGCCACAGGCTTGGCTTGTTTTCATTTCTCTTCTGAACAGAGTTGGCTCCTTGGAAATACGCACCTGTAAGGATCAGCTGTTGGCAAATTCCCATCAATCATAAGGTTTGTCATTGCCTGTAGAAAACTAACAATAACCCCACAAGTGTGATACTAGTATGGAGCAGGAGCTTGAGGATGTGGAGCCAGATCCTTGGGGGCAGGGACAAGTTAATTTCAGGTGAAGGAGAGGTCAGCTTTTTAAATAACTTTCCTCTGCATCTTGCTTTGTGACCCTACATTGTTGAGGCAGGCTGCAAGGATGTCTAAGTGTTCACCCACCAGAAGCTACAAACTTTGTATCAGAAAACCAGGTATTTGTTGTAGTGATAAGGCCAAAGGAACAAAGGGTTAGAGAACTAAATGAGGGAGTTGTAACTCCCAAAACCCTGCTCCCTAAGGTTTACCTCTGACCGTGGAATTATGTGACAAAACTCCTTAATGAAGAGAGGCTGAGATAACAGTTTGTTTTTTCCTAAACGTGTCTTTTCTGTAGAAAACCTCTTAGGGAGCATGATTCATGCAGTTTGTGTTCTAGCCCTGACAGAAGTGCTTCCAAAGTGTGTTATTTTGTATGCAGTTGCTTTTACAAAAAATAGGTAATTTTTATTAATTGTTGGGAGGACTATGCCCGTCCAATGCCCAGGCATGTGTGCCCATATGTGCACACAAACACACAGATCATTTCCCACAAAGTCTGCCCCAGGCTCCCATGTGATGATGTATCATGATCTCGCTTTACGCAGAATTTTTGGGTTTTTTCACCACTCTTCTGTGACTGAGACCTTGCAATCATGGCCACAGCCCTCAAGGCCTCTCCTACTGCACCGCAGTCACAAGGTCAGAAGCCAAGCAACAGCTCAGCAGGAACTTTCTGGTAAAAAGAGCAGGGATACCAGTGAACTGGTCTGGTTTTCAGCTGCAGGACTGTTGTCTCTCTAAGCAGATTGCTCCAAAGCAAAGGAAAAACACAGAAGTGAGGAAGAGGGCACTTTCCAGATATTTCATTAACACAACCAAAGTTAAAGCTTAATGAATTGCCATACCCCGGCCTGTTTTCCCAGAGTGCCTAATAATAGCTGTCAGCAGCACTGCTGGATTGCTAAATCCTGAGTGTTTTCATTGCTTGTGACAAGCTTGTTGAGAGGATCTTTACATCTCTGCTGAACTCTGCCCAAGGGTGCTTTGCTCTATTTGTCCATTTTGCTGTCTTTCTTCCAACCTGCCCCTTCTGTGGCTTTCTATGACATTGAAATGTCCATACTGCCCCTTCAGTAAGACTGCAAGATGAAAAAGAAGAAATTAGGCAGCAGCCCTAATTGAACAGAATAGGAAACTGGCAGCTGTGGCACATTTAGCTGCACGAGGGGAGGAGCAGCTGTTTTCTTATTTTTTTGCTCTTAGTTAGAATGCTCTCTATGAAACTGACCCTCTGTGCATGGGACCTAAGATTCTATATTCTGAATGCAGAGAAGCAATTGTCATGGCAAGAGTTGTTACAGTACAACCTGTGAGCCACAGCCTGTCTTTGTTAGAGGGATTACTGTGCTAGACCTGCCCCAGTCCGTGGAGTGTGACAGGCATCCTAAGGAGCTCCTGTCCCAGTTTAGTGATGGATCAGCCATTTCCTCCATCCTGTCTCTACCCAATTGTTAAGAGCAGGGCATTCATAACAGTGCGGTGTTTGTCCTCTGATTGAAGGCTACCAAGTTGGTGACTAACACGTAGCATTGGGATTTTCCTACTTGGTGCTATTTCCCCAGCTCTTAGAAATGGGGAAATTTGCTATAAGCTGAAGAGTTTGAGGTTGACTGCTTCTCCCCAGCTCAGCTACTGCTGGTTTCACTTGCAATGAGCCACCCACACAGAAACAAGAATTATAATGAGGTGAGAAAGCACTGGACTGCGTTCTGGGGGTAGAATTTCCACACCTGGGTCAGACTTATAACAAGTCCCCAGTTCTTGTCTTGATGCCCTAGAGAGTTTCTATGAGAACCAGGTGTGCATTGGCCGTGGCAGGCCGTGGAGCCAGTACCTGTGGTAAGTAGCCAGCTGAGTCTGGAGGAGCTGGCTTGTACTGTGCTGCAAGTGCTGACCAGTGTGCATGTCTGGCAGACCCTGGGCTTGAAGGTTGTGCAGGGCAGTTCACTGCTGGGTGGTCTTCCCCCTCTACTGCCTGGCTGAGGTGCTTCAGAAACTCATAGCATGCTCCTCCACACCATGGCGGGGGAGGGAGGCAACGAAGCCATGAAATGCCTCGTTTCTTCCACTACAGCAGGAATTAGGATACACAGTTTGGCGTGTGCTGCCTATTTCATGGCCTCATTCTGAGCTTTGCTGGGCCCCTGCAACAGACACTCTTGTTCAGAAGTATTAGGAATTCTTCCCAATTCTGGTCAAGCTGCCTTTGCTGTTCTTACAACTTAAAAACCTCCAGCTGTGCTCCTATATTGTGTTTGCATATCAAGATTTTACAGTGGAGGGGGGCTACAAGGGCGACTTTTCTGAAAAGCCACTCCCTTCCTGCCTCTTCTCCTAAAGACGCAGTACATTGCTGCCAGTGACATGAGAAGTCACTAAATGTGTTAGGACTGCATGTTTTCTGTGGTTTACAGATGCAGCTGGCCACCCTCCTGCAGCTTGCTGTGTGAGCCCTTTGCTTTGCTTTGCTTGGCACATGCTGCCACAGCCAGAGGTTGCAGACAGCTGGTGTGTTTTTCACCCTATGACAGGTGCTGGAAGCTGCCTAAGGCACACTCCATTGCTGCACTCAGCCCCCGGTGTGGAAGAACTGCAGCCAGGCAGGATAGATGGGACATGCTGATTTTTGACAGCTGTGGTAAAACAAAGCTCCATGAGATGCAGATGAGGCTCTTGCCATAAACAGCTGTGTGCCAGCAGCATTCTGGTCTTGGTGCATCCCCACTTGCACAGATCTGGGGACAAGCTGATTGATGTTGCCTCTAAGGGGCAACCTTCATGAAAGGAGCAGAGAGTTCTGCCAGCACTGCCAGCTCAGGTGAGCACTGTGGGAATGCGTGACAGTCTTGCTGACCTTGTGCAGAGGTGCTCTGGGCATGCTTTGCATGGTGCAGCTGAGGATGTTGGGTTTGAGCCTGAGCAGAGCTGTAGGTTTCTGTTCCAGATGGTCAGGGTGAGTTCACTAGCACAGTCATTCCTGTTTCTCTTTACCAGCATGTGTCTGGTGATTTCCTAAGAGAAGATACAAGCCTCTGTGCAATCTCCTCCATGCGAGCAAGACACACATAGTCACAGCTCTGTGAAGGTAAGCCCTTTACCTCTGGTAGGAGCCAAGTGATGGCCTCTTAACTATGGCATTCATGCAATATGAGTTCAGACGCGATGGATATTGGGGAAAACAAGAGGCTGAGCCCAGTGTTGGTGGCTACAGATAACTGGCAAAGGCAGAATGGAGGCAGGATGTTGGGGTCTCTGCAGGTGACACTCAGCATTCCCCAGATTGAAAACAATGCACTCCTCCCTCCCCTGCAGCATCCTGTGTCAGCTCACAGCCACCACCTGTGGAGCTTCAGTGTTTTTCAACCTGCTGCTTTGCTGACTAACACCTCCGCTTTCTGCCTGGCTCATTCATATTTTAACCTGTTTCCTGAGCTTTGAGGTGGTTTCTTCTATTGCTTTCCCTTCCAGCAGAACACTGTTACTAATGTCTCAGCTGTTCTCCTGCCATTTTTTCCTTATTGTAATGTATGATTATCTTCCCCCTAAATGTCACCAGCCAGTAATGGTGCCTTTGACCCTAAAGTTATGCCAGGTCTGTATCTTTGATGCTGCTGGGGATATTGGTTTAATTCTGTTCTGACAGGAAGAAAGTACAAAGGTAATACTGTTTCTGTGGAGTTTTTCCTCCTTTTCCCCAAATCATGAGCCTGATAACTCCAAGTGTGACTAGTTTTATCTCCTAGAAAAAGGAATTGTCAGCTCTGATTGTTGTTTTTTTGATGTGTATTCTTGCTGATAAATACATACAAATGTTACACTTCTTCCAGTGATAGCAAAATGGTTTTGGGTCATGAATAGCAGAATCTACCAGGCTTTCCCTTGTGTGCCCTTCATGCCTGCTTCTTGGTGAATATTGCTGCTGCAGGCTGGGCTGAAATTACACTTTTTATGAGTTACATTTGAGGAAAACAGGCCTTTTGGTGCAATATGTTTAAATTTATAAAGCCATTGGTCTTACAGCGCTACCAGTGTTCTTGTTTTAAAAATTATCTCTGTAATAGCAAATGCATATTATTGCATGGTTTAAAAGTAGTGTGGCTTGTGCCTGCCAGACTATCACTCTTTGGACTGATTGCACATGCTGCCCTTTCCCTCCTTTCTCTGCACAAATAACAGTACTGGCACACCTTGGAGAGTCCTGTGTAATCAGGGGCAAAAGCTACACCACTCTCCTGGTGTGCTATCCTCACAACACAAAGATGTTACTAAGAGCCTGGGAAATTTCTAACTTAGCTGCTCAGCCTCATTGACCCTTTACTGTCCCACACTGCACCCAAGAGTGGTGACAATCTCCACAACCCACAGGCACCATCAGCTGAGACAAGTCTTTTCTAGAAGCTTGGGCCTGACATTGTGCCTGTAAGTGATCCACAAAGCATGTGGCAGGGAGAGCTGGTCTTTCACAGAGGCTGCTCCAAACACTATGAGGAGTAGCTTCTGGACTAAGTCATGTGACTGTCACTGTGCATGTTCTAACAGTGTACAACCAGCTCGGTTACCAGCAACTACCTGGCAAGCATGGTCAGGAGCCGCCTGCGCTGGCCTGAACATTCCAAAACATCTCTTTTTCACACGGTGAGTCAGAGGCATGGAGGGCTGAACATGGAGCTTCCTCATCCTGCGCCCTGCTGCTTTGTGCCAGCTTCACTGATGCAGTCTTCTTGGGTTATTACAGCTCCTTGTTCTTTACCCTCCTACCTCCACACTGTGCTGTGTATGCCAAATCCCTCCACAGTGCTGCCTGTTTCCCTCTTGTCCAAGGATACAGTGAGTGTGCATGGGCTCCTTACATCCCCTTTAAAGGTAGGATTAGGTGAGTTGACGGACCCTCCCTCAGTGTCAACCTTGCAATCTAAAGAGACCTGGCCCAGACACAGGTTACAGGCATGAGATATGACAGGCGTGAGCCCCTCACCTGTGTAGGAGCCAGACAACCTCCCTGCCTGTGGTCTGAGGATTGGTGCTGTTGCCCTGATGCTGAGACCTTTTGGGAGATGGATGGAAGCTGAAGGCAGTGGTGCTTGACTGTCTCCAATGTGGTACATGCTGTACCATGCAGTTTGGCTTAGCCCATTAATACCTTGACTCTGATGCTTCCTCACTGCACAAGTCTAAGTCCACCAGCCCCACTATGACCTTTTAGATATGAGGCTTGTGAGTTTTTATCAGCTCTCCCACCCTTTTCTCATGTAAGAGAGCAGAGCAGTACAGTAATAAATGCTGTGTGGGTGTTTGGACCTGAATTCATCACCTCCTCTCACCACATCCTTCTGTCGGCACAGTAATACTGATACAGTGATGACGTCAATCTCCATTTATCACTGTGTATTCCAAGACACCACGGCCCTTGGTTGTGCACAAGTAGGCTTTGTTCTTACTCAGTGCTGAGGAGATCCACCTGCTCCCCAGCTCCCCAGGAGGGGTCTGCAGTTGCAGTAATGATTTAGCCAGGCCGGTCATGGAAGTGTTGGAGGGCTGAAATGCACAGAACAGGGCAGGTAATGTCCATGTTTCCACGAATTTTCCCTGCTGCCAGTTTGTTCCTGCTTGATATCGCAACTTCACTGTTAATCTTTCTTATAGCTGATGTGGCCCTTGTGCCCCAGCTGTCATTGCTGTTGGCCTCTGGACAGTCAGAGCACCCCTTTGTCTCCCTGTTGCTTCAGCTTTGTGATTAGATGGCAGTGTGCATCAATAATTTTTTTTTTTCAAGAAGAAAGCTTGTTTGGGCGTATAACTGGTCTTCCAAGAAAGGAAGACACAGTCTTCCTTTCTTTTTTTTGCTTGGGTGTCACAAAAGCCATTTTCTCATGCTTGGAAATACCTTTTTTTTTTTTTTCCCCCTTTCTTTTTTTTACTTAAAATGAGTTCTTAATTAGTTTTGTTTGGGATTTTAGTTTTGGTTTGGTTGTTTGGGGTTTTTTTTGGTTGGTGGTTTTTTGTTGTTGTTTTGGGGTTTTTTGTTTTGGTTTTTTTATGGAATTTTTTTAAGTACATACATTTCCTGGAAACACTTCAAATTGTGAGCTTAGACTGAATCTATGTTTGGCAGCTTATAGCATCATATTTCCAGATCCTTAACAAAAATAATCTTTATAAATGTCTGTGTCTGATTTGTCCTATTTCCTGTCCTCTGGTGCATTAAAGACTGGTAGCATCATTTACATGTGCATATTATGAGTGGCTAATCGGCTTTATTGCTGTGGTCTCATAAGGGTACTACAGAGTTTGCAGCAGTGGTACTCAGCAGCCATACAATGCTTGACATTTTATAAGAATTACGTGTCTGTGTCGCAAGGATGTGTGAAGCTGATTCAGAGTCCCCATTTCACAGACAGAGAAAATGAAATGAGGTGGTAGAAAGGACTTTTCTAATGCCAGACTGGGAATAAATTCCTGCCTCTGTTCATTGCCCACTGCCATTCTTTCCTCCAGGTGAACAATCACATGGTGACAGATGGAAGCAAATAGGAAGGGTGTAACAAATGGAGGGATGTAGGAAAGGTGGGGGTCTCAATCATAGACTGGGATTGAAGCTTGCAGGGGGCCTAACTGGAGCATGCTTCAGAATTTGGGCTGCTATACATCTCCATTGAAGTCATGAGGTCTTTGGCTTCAAAGACCACAAAGACGCTGCTGCAGAGCTGCAACTTTCCCAGCTCTCCTGCACATGTCTTGTCTGTCCATGTCTTGTCATAACAATCTGGAGCACAGCCAGGAGGTCAGACAGTTTCAGCAGCACTGAAAGTGTCTATGGTGCTATCAGAGGTCTCAGTCCTTTCCTACCCCACTGAGGTAGGGAAAGAGAAGGAGATAAATGTTGGACTAATCTGTGGGCACTGGCAAGGGTAAGAGATGGGACAGTGGCATCCCAACTGAGGAAGTATTGTCTCTTTGTTTCACCTGTTTTAGCAGATCCTACTGGTTTTCTTATTTTTGCTACTGTGCTCTTCTTCAGGAATTTTCCTTCTGGATTACAAGGCTGTATGCTAACCTCTCCCCATTGTGTAATGGCAGCCTCTGGTAACTCTGTAAGACATCTTCCCAATGAGCTACTTGGGCTTCTTGCTTTGACTTTTTGCTGTTCAGTCCCACCTGTCCCTTTGGGTTGATGGTGCCATTCTCTGAGCAGAGGAAGGAAAGTAGGGGAGGCCCTTGAAAGAAACCATAGTCCAATAAGTAAAAGCAGCAAAGACTTTCCTTGCATTGATCTGTTCATTTAGGCAGGAATGAGCACAGAAGCAGGGAGCTACCACAATATCATGGATACGAAGCATCAGAGGCCCTGCCAATTGGATTCTGAAATAAGTGGTGGGTCTGCAGACCTCTCTGGGGGCCCAGCCCTTCTGTCCTTCCTTCCTGTCTCCCTCCCTCCCTTCTTTCCTTTCTTCCTGAAGAAGAGGCAGCAAGTTGCCTTTCTTTGCTTTCCATGGTTGCCGAGAGTGTGTACCGTGACAGTCGCAATACAAAGTGATGCTGAGATGGGCTCATGGTGCAGCCAGTCTTAGCATGAAGTCGAGCGAGCAGGTTTCAGAAGGCAGGATAACAGCAGGCCTTCCTCAAAGGAATGAGGATTTGGAGAAGAACAGTGGAAGACGGGTGAGATCACAAGGTGGGGTTAGACAGTGGACTGTATCTGAGTGACCAGGGACTGCACCACCAGAAGTACTGGTAATGACAAGAGTTATTACACAGAGAAAACTTGGAGAGCTGGGACCAGAGGGGTCAAGAAAAGGTGTTAAGGCAATGTGTGATGCAGAAAGAAGGGCTGGAGTATGGAGATAGAGAGTTTGCCCTGCCACCGGCAACTGGTGAGGGTGGATGGCAGGGTGCCTGGGGCTCCTTGCTGAGCTGGAACAGTGCTTCATGGGCAGGGTTTGTTTGGCAGGAAAGAAGGGGCAGCAGCTGCACCGTTGCTCCCACCGCAGGGTGTGACACTGAGTGTCTGTGGCGCCTCTGGAGCAAGCCTTGCTGGTCTCGCCTGGGCACTGACACCCTGAGAGCACGTCTGTGAGCTCACATGAGGCTGCAGGGGCTTTCTGGTGGCTGCTAAATTTATTTCGCTTTCATTATTTGAGTAAACCTGGGAAATTTTTAAACACCACAAATGTTCCCCAAGTCTTAGAGGCCTCATGGGCTTCTCTCTGCTGAGTGATTGCCTGGGTATTTGTTGCTTTGGGGTGGATGCAGCACAGGCACCCCAGGACCTGGATACCTGCAATCCCCAAATCAGTACAGGCTGAGGGACAAACAGATTGAGACCAGCCCTGCTGACAAGGACCTGGGGGCAGTGGTGGATAAAAAGCTGGCCATGTGTGCTGGTAGCCCAGAAATCCCTGTGTCCTGGGGTTCTTCCCCAGCAGTGTGGGCAGCAGGGGGAATTTCCCACCTCTACTCTGCTCTCTTGAGAGCTCACCTGGAGTTCTGCCTTCAGGTCTGGGACCCTGCAATGCGACAAGCACGTGCAGCTGCTGTAGTGAATCCAGAGCAGGCCACAGAGATGCTTCAAGGGCTGGAGCACCTCTGCTATGTATGACAGGCTGAGAGAGTTGGGCTTGTTAAGCCTGAAGAAGAGCAGGCTTTGAGGAGACCTAACTGCAACCAATATTTAAATATTTAAAGGGAGCCAATAAGAAGGATAAGGACGGACTTTTTAGCAGAGTCTGTTGTAACAGGACAAGGGGTGATGGTTTTTTAAATTAAAAGCATAGATCAGACTATGTGGCATGGGACGTGGGCCCTTCCTGATGTTTGTGCATCCTTGCAATTTGTTTTCAATGAAACTATGTCCCCAAAATAATACAGGTTGCTTCTCCAAAGTCTTGTCCCATTTAAGAATAGCTTGAGAAAACAAGTGTTGAAGTCTGTACCAGGTATCAACAGCCAATACTCTGCAGGAAGCTCATTTTAAGTCTTTCTGTGCACATCCATGTGTTTCTATAAATGTTTAAATGCTGTGAAAACACAGCCTTAATGTGTTATATGACTTGAGGGCTTTGTATTGGAGCAGGGGCTGTGGGTTGAACAGTCATTTGTATGTGATGCCATTTCCTCTGTTTTAAACATCCTGCTGTCATCTTCTCTGAAGCCTTTCTTGTAGGTTCTCTTCACTAAACCATCAGGGCAGCCTCTCCCTGCAGTCAGTGCTGTGCATTGTTCTCTTGGATGCTACATGGGAGGCTGGGTTTTTTTTCTTTTTTTCTTCTGGTCTGTCTTCCTGGAGTCCCTTAATTAGATATTTCATGCTTATTTAACTAAGGGTAGGCCAAATCAATGGGTTCTCACTAGCTTTGCTTACAGAGACCCACAATGATATTCAGACTCCATTTGGCTAAATCACTGCATAGCTGTTTAATTTGCAGTGATGTCACTTCTAGTGGCAAGCCATTCCTAGCTGCAAGATACTAATGAAGAAAAAATGGGTTAGCACTTAACCCAAGAGTCTTTCTTGTTGCCTGGATAGCCTGAGCTGCAGTCATTTTGCTGCTTTCTCTGTGCACATGCTGGCACGGAGCAAAGATTTCACTGACCTCGCTTATGGCAAGTTGGCAGGCTGTTGGTCATATCCCCTTAGCCCATAGAGTAGATACACACAGGAGAGCTGAAATTAATTGTCTAAATAAGGCAGTTTACTTTTAGACATTTAAATGAAAGCAAGATTAATTCCACCTCAACCTTAATCAAGTAGATGTCTGAGCAGAGCTTTAAATTGGTTGTGGGAGTCTTGTTTGTGGTTGTTTTTTTTGTTTGTTTTTTTTCCTTCCCTAGGACATCCAGTGAAAACCACCATGAGGAACAAACAGTGGCTCCAGAATATTTTCTTCTGCCTTTTATTCCAGTACAGTAAGTCCTCAGATATTTCTTTGAGGTTGTACACCCACAGGATTTATCTTAGTGACCATATATGCCAGCTCTGATCAGATGTGCATGACACAAGGTTGCCATGGGACAGCAAGCACAAGATAAGGTCCCAGGGGAGAGAGTTCCATGGGGTAATGAGTGGAGGACAGGCACAGGAAGCTGCACAGCTGGGCAGAGTTCAGCCAGGCTGTATACTGCTCTGGGGGAGCAGCACCAGCAGAGAGCCTGCAGAGGTAGTGCCTGCCCTGCATTGAAATGTCTCCTAGTGATGTTAGAGTAGGATTTCCCCCATCAAAAATACCCGTTGCTGTAGAAAATGTTCTGGTGGCCAAGACCAGGATATCCCCAGGGTTGCTGTTGGCTGGTCAGCCAGGGTCAGTGGAGTGAACCTCTCCTAGTCTGAGGCCCTTTGCTTAGGACTGGACTNTTTTTTTGCTGTTTCCTACCCACACTGCAAACTCCAGCTGACTCAGAGCTGACTTTCTGAACAGATCAGCTGGACAGAAAAAGACAGTGACAACCAGGTCTGCAGGGAGCCATGCAAGTTTAGTATCTTACGTGCTGCTTGTAGGCAGAGCGTGGGACCTGCTCCAGACCTAAATTAGGAGAAAAAATGCATTCAGAATTATATCTTCCTGTCATAGGGGACCACTGTGATGTCTGGTCTGAATTTTGTGTGATGCAAGCCAGGGAATTACCATGTACTAATTTCAGTTTGGAACAATCTAGATCTTACTGTTAGAAGTATTTGAGTTTTGTTTCCGAAGCTGCCAAGGACAGACATTTTAGCCTAGATCTAACTAACTGTGTTTAGGACACTTAATTAGTCCTTTCCCAGTAAAAAGCTGTCCTCTTAATTTTCTTAACAGGTTCTTGCCCAAAGATGCACTTGCATCTTACCAGCTACCTAGGAATAACAGTCTGTTTGACTAACTAATATAATAGCATAGAAGAACGCTAATTGCCGCTGCTTAATAGCTTATTAGTACTTGCTGCCCTCTCTAAAGGAATGCAAGAGATTTCTAAAACCCTGTTTTTCTAGGAGAATAAAGTTAGGGTAAAGGAGAAAAAATATGTTGCTCAGGATTCTGAACTAAACAGTGCTTGGTCCGGGACCCTCAGAAGAGTCTATTGAGGGTTCAAAATAAAGAGTGAAAACTTAATGAAAATTTTAGAACAGAATTCTGAAGTCAGTGCGAAATTAAAAAGTCAAAATCAAGGTTTAAAAAAATCACATGTACATCCTTGGGACCAGTCTGTTGCAAACATCCCCAAATTTCTTCTGCCACAATCCTAACTCTTTGGAGTAAGGAGGATCTTGTATGCAAGTCTGAGTGCTGCCCAGAGCTCCTGTAGGGAGTGTAGTGTGTGCTCTGATATGTGAGGACTAGGAAGTAAATGTTGTGATGGGTGACTTCAGCCAGGAAAAGTGGGACTTTGTTTTCCTCTGAACTTACCCCAGCCTAGAAGGAGGCTGCATCCTCCGCTAGACACACCTGCTGTGCATTGTGACTGTAAATGCGGACATCTTGTTTGTGCAGACAGCTGTTTGATCTGGAGGGTGGAACAGATGTTTCTGGTCCATCATTGCACACACTGTCTGCATTCCATGGTGGTTCTCTGCATACAGCTTCAACTGTAAGATTGGGCTTTGGGGTTGTTGAGCATAGCGCATCAGTAAACAACACTCTGGACACAAAGCATGTTGCAACACGGAAGGAGGAAGCAGGGAGTGCAGCTTCCCTAACCAAAAAAGCAGCAGAACAACAAAGGGAAGTGAGCTTACAGCATGGTTAGCATCAAAGGGTTTGGTTGCCTGAAGGCTGCAAAGCAGTGTGTTCCCAGGAGGCTGGGAGCAGCCCTTATGGTAGGGGAGGACCCATGCTTGATTTAAGCATGGATGTAACAATCTTGAGTCTTTTCCTAGATGATGACAATTTTATTCCCATTGAAAAGGAGTGATACCTGTACCTGTCAGAAATGAATGGTAACTGCACTAAGGCATGGTTTGAAACAGCATGGCATGTTGCATCTCCTTCAGGCTTTTCCTCATTCAGCCATTCCTAGTGTAATGGTGGTGGTTCTTGTCAGCCCAGGGAGCTGTCAGGAGGGGACTCGTCAATGCAGACATTTCTCACTGTGCTACTATCTTACCTGCTTTGAAATCCAGGGAGATAAGTGTGTTATGCACAGGACAATGGTACTTTTATACAACACATACTGGATACTGCTCCGTGAGCAGAGCTCCTGCAGAACAAGTGCGAGAATATAAATGCTGCTTTGTGACCACTTTCAAAAAATTACTTGATTTTTCTGATGACCAGTGTAAGTTCTATAATTGCCTCTCAAGATCTCTTGAGAAGTCTGTAATTAATAAATTGTACTTATCAGAATGTTTAATAGAAATTAAAGTAACTACAAATTTGCAATATTTTTTATTCCCAAATTTCATGAAAAATATACCTCAAGCCTCTGGAGGTGGACATAAAAAGTGTTGATGCTGCAGATATCAAGCTTTAGAAAACAGAGAATGGCAAAGAAAAAGTTACTAAAATAGCACTTTAAAAAAAATGTGCAAAGTGCTATATAGATGTACAATGAAAACTAGACTAGCAAAGAACAGTACTCAATTTAGAAAGTAGCATTAAAATGTTTGAATATGCTACTGTTTCTTATTGGGTTATCATGCCTCTTCTATGTGCTCTATAAGCTAAGACTCTTGCAGAAATACGTGACTGCTGTAGTGATTGTATGAGAGGGGACAGGGATAAGTCTGAAAATTCAGTCACAATTTGGGCCTTTCCTGATTTTGGCTGCCACAGCGTTTTTAATAGGTTTTTGTTTGACGCTTATCTTGCCGTCAATGACTTGTCACCCTGTAGAGTTGAAACACATCTTATACCCCAAAACTGGAGACTTTCAGCGGGAGGGAGGAGAGTTGTCAGAGACTTCAGATTTAGTGGGAACCCTGAGGGGTGCATATATTGATACAAAGTTCTGCTTGCTTTATCACGTAAGTTGATATTGTGTTTTCTTTTTCCAAACCTACAGCTATGTGTTGTGAAAACCTCACTTGTTTTGTGGACTATGTACAGACCCTGTCCTGTATCCTGCGAAATGAGTTGGGTGTCGGTTCATACAATCTCACTGCAATATGGTACGTCTTGGTAGGATGAGCCAAGTCCAGTTAGCAGGAGCCTCTACATGGCCATAGCACAGTGGTGACCTTCTGTCCTCTTTGTTAGGTAGAAATCCTATTCTTGCTGCCATGCCGGTTTTTTACTCAGTATTTCGCACTCCAGTTATGAACTGACTTCTTCTCTAGCAAAGGACCCCTGGTTCCTGTCTCTGCCAACTGTGCTTCTTGCTGCTGACTGCTATGCTGACTCCAGCTTCCTTAGCATTGCCTTCTCTGCTGCCATGGGAATACCTTGCCCTTCGCTGCTTTTAAAAAAGCAAAAAGTAAACTTTTACGCATGTGCATTGGCAGGGCTCATGCAGGTTGTCCAGTCCTCTATGGCTGCTGTTCTGCCCCTGCAAGGAAGTGGATGCAGTCTTGGGCTGTGTAGCCCTGAGGAGCACCTTTCCTTTCCAGAAACACTTTCCTATTTCTCTGAGATGCTAAGCTGAGCAAGTAGAAGGGAAAAAAGAAATCTGTTGAAGTTCAAAGATAATTTTTTATTTGAACATGTTGATTTTTCATTTTAATAATTTCCTCTGCCTGGTGGTTCAGCAACAAATGAATCCAACTACAGCATGCAATACATGTGGACTTGTTTGTTTTGGCTTTTTTAGGGTTCCTGAGGAAGATCCAGAAAATACTGTGGCTGCCTGCAGTCTCCTGCAATTGTCAAGGAACACCAGTCACACACAGTACATGTGCACTGTGGACATGACTGAACTCCTGGCAGATACCAAAGTCCAGGTGGATGTTACAGAGATAGCTGATAGGCAGCATGTGCTTTCCAAAGACTTTTATTTGTCAGACAACAGTAAGTACAAAAATTATGAATTTGATAAATACTGTCTGACTTTGTGCTACGATAGTCTGGGCAAGGAGTGAGAGTTGCAGCAAGCAGTGTGGGGCTATGTATGCTGTACACTCATCTACATAAAGCACTGTGCTCTTACTGTTGCTATTATGCTTGAAGCTGGGCTTAGAGCTGGCTTGGTCCATGCTTTTCATGGGGAAATTCCTTTTCCCCATGAAGCAGTAGGTGATAAGTATCCACCTCAGACCTGTCTCATACCTAGACTATGCAAGAGTTTGTTCTTGGCTGGATTCTAAAGGGCAGGAGGAATTGCTTCATTACAAATGTCACAAATCACAGAATCCTTAGAATGGTTTGGGTTGGAAGGGACCTTAAAGATCATTAAGCTCCAACTCCCTGCCATGGGCAGGGACACCTTCCACTAGACCAGGTTGCTCCAAACTCCATTCAACCCGGCCTTGGACACTTCCAGAGAGGGGGCAGCCACAGTTTCTCTGGGCAACCGGTGCTAGTTCCTCACCACCCTCATAGTCAAGAAATTCTCCCTGATATCCCATCTAACCCTGTCCTCTGTCAGTGTGAAGCCATTTCCCCTTGTCCTATCACTACATGCCCTTGTCAAAAGTCTTTCTCCAGCTCCCTTGTAATATCCCAGAAGCTGGAGGCTCCCAAAAGGCTTTTGCAGTGGACACTTGAACCAACATGACATTATTTTGGGTGGCACATGGTGTGCCAGATGTACTGGATGTGGCAGTTCCCTTTTCTGGGGCAATTCCTAATCATTTCTCCTGCATGACACAAAGACTGAATGCAGTCATGTAGATGACTTGGTAGAATGTTGGTATGTTCTGGCTTGTGTAACAAACTGTGAAGAAAAGGAGTGGTTAGCCAGGCAGATGGGTACCATGCAGACAGGATTTTTCTATTTGGCTTCTTCTGAAATTAAACTTTACTTGAGAGGTGTCATCTTTTTGACAAATGCCATAACATTTCAGGAAGCCTCCTTGCTCCCACTGACAGACTAGAGATTGGGTAGTGATGCATATCTCCTAGATGTCCTCATCCAAAGGCATCATAGCTCAGTGGTGGGCCCTGCAGACTGCTGGAGTTTTGCATTACTGCTTTTCAACACACAAACACTCCCTGCGGGGATACGAAAGCTTGCTTTTTCAGACATGGGATTGCAGTGGATTTATTCAGTGTCCCCTAGCCTCAGCTCTTCCTCATAATTCTGTTACACTGAGGGGTATTTCCCCAGTTTTGCGAGTGATGATGACTACACAGAGTTCTTTTATCTCATGAGAAGAACAAGGTGCTCTACACTTTACATCTCTCAGGAGTTTATTAGCACTGTACTATCTTTCCTGCTCCTTAGGCAATGAGGAGGTTCAGAGACAAGCAGAAGATATATTCAGAGAAACATGGTCCTGACTTCATTACGTTGCTCACATGTGAGGTTCTGTGCATGGTTGAGGGCAGGAAGGCTGTGGATGTCTTCTGGTGTAGGAAGGCCCACCACTGCCAGGGCAGCTTTGTTCCCTGCTCACTCTGCATTGCTGATACCATGCTGGGCCATCTCTTAACTGTAGTAATCTTATGAAAGGTAACACCATCCTGTCTTCCAGTCAAACCACAGCCTCCATTCAACCTGACCGCTTTGTTCTCAGAGGGTTACAATATTTCCTGGGAAACCATCTACCAGAACTCTTCCTACTACTTTTTGAATGAGGAGCTGGAATATCAGCTGCGCTACAAAAGAAGAACTGACACCTGGGAGGTAAGTGAGATGTCAGTTTACCATCACATAAGATATACCAGAAAAGAGGAAGCCAGCACAACCAGGACAGTAGCACTGGTGTGGAACAAGGGTTTTCATGGTTTAGAAAAAATGTCTCCCTGCTTGACAGGACTGAAAACAGGCAAACCCAAAAATTAATTGAGAAACAGAAGCTGTGTGAGAAGTATTAGATCCTGTGAGCAAGGCTGATAATTCATTTGATTCTCATGCTGCGTGGAAGGCTCCCCCAGGATTGCATGCAGCTGCTGGCCAGTCAGAGCATGGCCTTGCAGAAACAACATGAAAGCAGAAGAGGCTACTTTGCAGGCATCCTCACTGTGCAGCAGGGAGAGCAAAGTAAGAGCAGTCACTCTGGTGTTTAATCATTCACAGACTCAGAAGACTAAAGCTGTTCATGAAGATAAGCGGACATTGGTGCTCCTGCCATGGGAACTACAGGCGAACACTGAGTACGAGTTCCAAGTGAGAGCTAGACCCCGGGAAGACAGTGGCTATGGTGGTTTTTGGAGTGAATGGAGTTCTCCGCTGTCATTGAAAACCAGCCCTGCCGGTACATGCTGCCAGATCTCCTTGCCCTTTCAATTAGTCCAGTGTCAGAGAATGCTTTCAGAAATTTAACAAAATCTAATTAATTAGGACAAATTTTAAACAGTCCAGTAAAGGCAGGTATGGTTAGCTTCCTTACTGGTTATGTGAACCCAAGGCCTGGGCTGTCAGTACTGACACTCTCACTGTGTGACAAAAGAAGAGTGTTTGGTGGGGTTGGCTGTACATTTGGGTGCCACTTGCAGGAGTGCAGCCTCTAGCTTCCTTTTCAGTGTCAAATGTCCAGGGTCCTTCTTGCAGCTTTCAGAAAAGGGGGAGATCTCCTCTACTGGGTCTTAGCGTTGTCTTCAGCTGAGGGGAGGGGGATCCTGCTCTCAAACCTGAGTTCTGTGTCTGGACTCTGATGTTTGATCATGCTGGGTACGGGTGTTTTGTTTGGTAGCCACCACTCTGCAGGGAATTCACATTACTTTATACTCAGAAGTACACTGATGCTTGTCATGGTGGAACAGAGGCTATGAAAATAAGGAGCCTTTGTTCCAATAGAGCAGGTGCAAAATGTCTGGTCAATGCCAGCAGCATGGGCTGAGCTTCCCTGCTTTCACTCATCTGCAGCTCAAACTGAAGTATTACAGGGTTTACATGGTGCCGTGGCACCAGGGCCAGGCTCCATTCGCTAAGGGATACCTGAGTTCTGGATCTCAAAGGTGCCCCTTTTCATCACAGGTGGAGAGCAGCCACCAAGCAGTCTCAACCTGTCTCTAATCAGCTGCACTCTTTCACTTCACAGATCATCTGTGGAGGTGTCCCTAGACCAGGAGTCAGAAACAACAGGGGTCTTTGTGGCAAGGAGCCATCCTGCCCTAAGTATGTTAGCTGTCTATCTGTGGTGCAGCCGGGTCATAGGGCAGCTGATGTACTGCTCCTTTCATTGATGCACTCTTCTCTGAGCATCCTCAATCAGACCTGTCTGGAGTACTGGGGCCCAGGTGATAGCCTCAATATCCATATGAGAGAATCTGGGATAGAAATCAAGGGTGTCTCATAGAATCATTTAGGTTGGAAAAGACCTCCAAGATCATCAGGTCCAACCTTTGACTGATCATTACTTTATCAACTAGATCATAGTACTAAGTGTCATGTCCAGTCTCTTGAACGCCTCCGAGGATAGTGACACCACCTCCTTGGGCAGCCCATTCCAGTGCTTGACAACTCTTTCTGTTCCAAAACCCCTTTTTCTCTTCACCATCTCCTGTTTATTGACCAGGGTATAAATACGAGGTGAGCCTGCATGACCTTGTCTCTTTCTTCAGCAGTGACACAGACAGCAGGCATGGAATGGCTGTTGCTGTTTGGTATTGTTGTGGCAATCACGGCCTCAGTCACAACCTTTCTGGCCAAACAGCAGAGGTAAGAATGCTTCAGGAAGTGGGAGTTAATGCTTTTATTCTTCAGGAAGTGGGAGTTAATGCTTTTATTCTATCTTGATAAAGATGGGATGTTCACATGCAGCCTTCCTTGAGTCTTGTATACCTATGAGTGGGCAGCTATGGGCCTGTGAGGGACAGCCAAGTGTGGTCTCTAGCTGATGTACTGCCAGGAGTGACCAGCTTTTCTCTGGGACTCTGCTGCCATTCATCTGGTTGGGACAAGATGGTGGCACATGGGGATGAAGCAAGGGCCACACAGCCTCCTGAGCTGTTCTCCTGGTCTTGTCTGTGCTCTGCAGTTGCCAGATAGAGCAATAGCCAGAGCTAGCCTGCCCCTTTCCAAAGCTGACATAGGTCCCTCAATGCTGGCTGGAGGCCTCTGTCCCTCTCAGAGGCTTCTCATGCCCTTGAAGAGATATGGGGTGCTGGCATGGAGGAGGGCTGGTGCAGCAATGGGGCTGGCACAGCCCAGGTCCACAGCAGAATTGCATAGGGCAGAGTTCTGGCCTGCAGACCACAAACCAGCCCAGCCTCAGCGGAAAATGCATTTCTAGCATTTGGTGCTTTTCCAGGAAGGAAAAAACTGGAACTTCTTTCCTTCGTGTGGATATTTGTGTGCAAGTGCTGAGGCCTCACCTCCAGTGAGGTGCACAAGAAAGGCCATTAGATGGCTCTGGCACCACAAGACATCCTTGGAACCTCAGCCACTAGCTAACTCTTAAGGCTGGGTAGGTGATTCCAGTTGCTTGAAATGGATCTGGAGATGCCTTGCTTTGCATCTGTAATGTGTGCTTAACCCCAAAGCCTTTCTCTTTTCTCTTCCAGCTTGTGGAAGAAGATGGCTTGCATCCCAGACCCTGCTCCCTTTTTCAAACCTCTTTACGTGGCTCATAACGGAGATTTTAAGGTATAAATGGGCTACACAAGCGAGTGGAGCACATGACAGACTAAAAGGCCACCATGCTATCCTGGGCAAGGGATTCTCATTAGGGCAGTAGAAGGGGAAATCTGTCTCAAAGGAATGCCAAACACCTCCAGATATAAGAACCATAGCTTTCCAGTATCTGTTTGGTGCCATGAAGACCTTTATGTTACATCTCTACTCCTTATTCTCTGTAAATGTTGCCTCAATGTGTGAGCTGAGTTCCTGTGGATCCTGAGGATCCTGGGATCCTGATGGGAGTGTCAGAGAAAACTGCAAAGCCATGCAAACCTCTCAGAGCTAATTATTTTCGATTACTTCAGTTAGTTCCCCTGCAGTTGCCTGTGTCTCATAATAACAGTATCTCCTACACTGTTATATTGGAGGAGTCAGTGACTTTAGAGTTTGATTTTGCCTCTAAAAGCCTAAGAACTTTGGTTATTTCTGTGGAACCTAAAACCTAGTGATGCTAACCTCTCTCTCCCTGTGTGTCCTTTTCTGCAGAAGTGGGTTGGTGCATCCCATATGAAAATGACCTTTGATTTCATTGAATGGGGAATAGTCCTTCCAGAAGTCCTAGAAGTTTACACCATGCATCCTTCCAACAGTACTCCACAGGAAGAGCTGCATGAGCTGAGAAAGAATCTGCCTTGCAAGCCCTGTGTGTCTTGCCTGACTGCCCCAGGTCAAGATAGCCAGTCCCTGTGGTGTAGTGTAAACAGTAGTGGTGGGACTGAGGACCAGTCATATGGGCACTTGTCAATTGATACAGTGACTGTGGCTGATGAATTTACATCTTGTAACTGCCAGTGCAGCTGTAACCATGTGTACAGGGAACATGAGCATACCAACAAGGAAGATGATAGTGCTGGAGAACCTGCTTACCCCAAGGTTAACATTGATGAGGAAGACAGAAGGATATCCAGTGACTTGCATTTGGCTGATCTGAGCACACAGGACAAAATACTTGCTTCAGGCTCTGTGTCCACAGACCACCTGAGGAGCACAAGTGTCCCAGTCAACCAACAAGGAGAAAGGGAAGTGGAAGGAGGGGTGGGGAGCATCCTAGAAGCCCTTTGCTTGCAGCCTCATCAGTGGGATTTGGAAAATTCAGGTTCTCTACCTTCTCCTGATGGTGAAAGTGTTTCTTACAGTGAAGGCTCCTATGACTTCTTCCCTCAAAATACAAGGCCTGGTGACAGTTATCCTTTGATCTGTGTGGATTTGGACACTATTGACAGTGGCTTTGTGGACTCAGACTGTGGGAGTCCAGTTGACTGTGAATTTGGGCAAAATAGTCAGACCATTTGTGGTCCCATCCCTTTTGAGCAGGAGGGGCAAGACTTTCCACGGAGCTACGTCAAGCAGTGGGTCTCCTGTCGCTCTGACAGCCCTGTCAGTGGGACACACACAAACTAAGGCCTTTGATGTTGTCTGGATGAGTGTGGGGCCTTTTCCACAGTGTGCCAGGAGCAAAGTGTTAGCGAAATTCAGAACAGAAACAAAGTTTACTTTGTGTAATCTCTATTGCACAAACTGAAACCTGTTAGGTCCACAGAAATATGCCTATTTCTATTGCCATTTATCCCATTAATGTCTCAAATTTGTTGATACTGATTGTTCCTGGGTTTTGTTGGGGTTTGGGGTATTTTAGAATCATAGATCAACCCTCCTTTATAATGTCAGAAAAAAACAACTGTACCTTGAAAATTATCCTTTGGCTTATGTAGATGTGCAAAATTTTTTGCAGTAACCTTATAAAGAGTACAGTACTTTAAGTTATTTTCCCTGGTATTCTCACATGACTTGAGAGTTTGGCTGTACACGGAACCTTAGAAACATAACCCATGGCAAGCATGTTTGCTACATTAAAGTTCCCCTACCCTTTCCAAACAACATGTGATGTTACTTTTCCTTCTACTGTCTTTGGCTCTTTAAACTCAGCTATAGTAGTTTGTTAATTACAGAGGGTTCCAGACCTGTCCATGGGGATCAAAACCAATTATTATGTAATCATGGCAGAAATGTGTGTACTAGAGACCAAGCACAACTCAGGTTTCAGAAAGACTTTGCCTTTCCAGGTGGAGTCTGCAAACGAAAAGTCTTCAAAACATAAAAAATTCTAAACAAACTCTTGCTATTAGGCTTTTCTATTGAGTCAGATTCTCTCCTTGCACTTTTCAAGCATATTAATTGAGCAGCTTTTAGAATTATGCCAAAATTATTGAAACGTTGTCCTGCCTAGATATGCCTGCCACTTCTGCCTTGGACGTGCTCTACTGCAGTTAACAGGTCAGTAACACAAATTTCGAGCAATTTCTGCTAGCTAATAAAGCCAAATATGAAACTGCACTGTAACCGTGAATCTGTTTTTCTCTGACATCTCTGTATCTCTGATTTGTTCAGGATAATTGTCTTAAAAAGTCACTGTAATACTGAAATTGAATGTGAAGACCTTCATCTTGCATAGGCATGGTGTTTCTAACCCATAGGCTGCTTGGTCCAGAAGATTGTATCCTGAGAGAACCTTTGTGGTGAATGATGCATGTTTCCAGTGTAGTAATAATCTGTTGTTGCTGTGATACCAATAAACTCTCTTCCCTCACCCCCTTCTCTTACCTGAGACTACAGGCAACCCCACAGCTCCCTAAACAGAAGAGAGCGCTGTAGTAAAGAGAAGCTGTTTCTTTCATAGGTGAGTGCTGGGACGGTATTGCATTGCATCCACATCCTCTGGTTTGATTGTTCAGATCTGCCATGGTATCTGCTATGTTGATTTTGGACCTACATGACTCAGTTTTGCCCATGTTGTTATTATTCCCTCAATACATCCTTTGCTCAGTGGCTTCCTGGGTACTGCTCTTCTAGCATTAGCTTCTTCAGTTTCTTCCCTCCTTATTTGCCATTCTTCTTGTCATCTGCTGTGATAAGTCATGGGAGGTGTTGTCTTAATGTGCTGATGCATCCTCCCTGCTGCTCTACTGGTCCCCTCACATGCCCTCCACAAGGCAGCAGAGGATTGCCTCAACTCCACTGCCCTGACGAGCTGACTGCCCCACACTGTCCTACAAGGGCTGCTTGCATGGGTGATCATGTTGATGCAAATGTGTACTGGGCACAAGCATTTCTGATGGTCTCAACACAGCCTTCTGCAGCTTCATCTCACAGCTATTTTCACTTCAGAAACTACACTGTGGTAACTGACCCCAGACTGCTTAAGGGAGAAACTCACTTGTTTTTTGGGGCCCTTTACATCTCAGTTCTGTGTGCTCTTTGTTTCTGTTTGCATTGGTGGCCCCAGAACTGCTGAAGGAGCTGTTTCTGTTATTGGAACACTCTCTGGCTGTACATCTGATAGAAGTGGTGGTTTGGTGTTATGTTGGGCTGGAAGTTACCTCTGTTTACCCTAGGAGGCAGACTTCATGAACAAGTGTGTGGCACAAGGGTATTAAAATAAGGGAAGTTGTTCCCTTTGAAGCAAACTGTAACAATTAAGCTTTTGGTCAGTGAGTTGTCACTGTGTTTGTGGAGGGGTTTGAGGTGGAAGGTTTTCAGTGCCTCTTATGAGCAAACTGCAAATGTCCCTGACCTAGCAGTTCTAATTTGGAAATTTTTGTTCCCCCAGGAGTGATAGGGCCAAAAAGCAGGTACTGGGAGAAGCACCACAATCCATTCTGATGTACCAATTTTGAAATGTCCATCTCCGTTTCTGCATGGCCCCTGCCTTCCTGTCTCTTGGCCTCAGAGGCTGATATTGACAGACTGTAATTCAGTCTGTTCTTTGACTGCTTTCTCTCTGTTTTCTGGCACTAGACCCATGTACAGGACTGACTTGATGCCTCCTGGCTGTAACACTGCCATTGCATCATTGCAGCTGGGCATGGGAAGATCTGTTCCTTATATGCTCTAGCACCAGGACAAGGAAGCACTGCAATGCTTGTTTGCCTTTGCTTCCGGAGCTGCCCTTTGAGCACAGTGCAGCAATTGGCTGTGGAAGAAGTACAGGACAGGGCAGCTCAGGGGTGCTGCAGGGGTCTGAGCACAGCTGGGCATAGGTCTTGGGTGGAAGCAATTTTGCCCCACATCCAGACAGGACTAGGAAATGGCTTTAGGTCGCTTAGAAAGCTCTTTTGTTGGTCTATTTATATAAAAGTTGCAAAGAGATACTTTTCTATTCAGCAAATTACTTGGCCTTTTAAATGTTAACCCTTTAGCAGAAATTCCTGTTTCTCCATGACTAATGAGAAATTACATATATAGTTACTTTAACTCAATCTGATAATCGGAATCATTTTTCATTGGTTCTTGAGATTATCTTTAAAATCAGGCACAGTAAGTTCTGCTTTATTATGCCACTGCTGCTACTTCCTGATCATCAAACCACACAGCCTAAACTATCAAGGGACAGAAGCAGTGTGAAAAGTGACATTTCTTTTGAGCCGGTAAGACACTTTAACATATTTCTGTTCTATGCATTCCAGTATGTAATGTTAGGGGACATTTACTGAGCTAAAATATTGAAAAATATTTTCTTTATCTAAATGTGGAATTCTATATTGTTTCTTAAACTAGGAACCTAGAACAAAAGAATGACCAAAAGTGTCTTTGCACTTTTGTTCTGATAGTTTGCTGAGCACAAAATAACACTATGCATTAATTCTTATGGACTGTGCTTGAAAGAAGGACCATCTTGAACAAGGTACTCCCCTCTGACTGCAAGAGGTGAATGTAAAGGAATCCAGCCAAAATAGTCCTCAGTGTTTGGGACTTTGCAGACATAAATAAACTTTTTAAATGTATGTGTGTGTATATATATGTGTGTATATGAATATTGCTTTATTGCAGTCATCCTTTGTAGCAGCTTTTTTTCTGGGATCCAAGTATATGAAATCTAAAAGTACATGGCTCTTGGTGGGCATCAAATTGTTGGGAAAATGGTCCAAAGATGAAGAGAGAAAAAGGCTGGTTATACGGGGTTCTCTCTGATAATCTATGCAGATAAGAAAATCCAACTACTTTTTCCTTATTCCCCAGGATAAGTCTCACGTGAGCCTGTTACGCGCATTTGATGTGCTTCTGTCAGACGTGCTTAGAGGCCTAGGTATTCAGAAGATAGAAAATGTATCACTAATTTTTCTTAAAGGACCTACAAAAATCTTTTCTTATAGGCAGGGATGATTGTTTACAATGGGTATCCCTCCAATTACACGTAGTAGCATAACATATTGCTCTGGAGACTCTGCACTTTGGTTAATCGTAATGGATGAAGGGGTGTACCTATTGGTACAGACGTGCTATTGCCTGTCACTGTTTTACTTTGTAGGTGCCACTCAGTGTCCTGCCTTTCTGTAGTGCCTGTTGGTGCTGCTTCTGGAAGAGATGTAAGCAAAGGAAGGGATTATGGCCAAGGGAGAGCAGGTCATTTATGACGGGTTGCTAAGGCGTAAGGAACAGAAACGTAGTGTTCAAGGGTCCAGGTCTGCTGTGTCTGCTCCCATTGTGCAGATAACGCACATGCAGATACAGATAATGCAGATACAACCACTCGTTGTATCACAGAATCCTGGAATGGCTTTGGTTGGAAGGGATCTTCAAACCCCCTGCCGTGGGCCTCAACACCTTCCACTAGACCAGGTTGCTCCAAGCCCCATCCAACCTGGCCCGGAACACCTCCAGGGATGGGGTAGGGATGTCTTTTCTGGACAGCCTGTGCCAGTGTCTTATTGCCCTCACAGGGAAAAATTTCTGCCCAGTACCCCCTGTAACCCTGCCCTCTGCTTGTTGGAAGCCATTCCCCCTTGCCCCATCACTACATGCCCATCTCCAGCTTTCTTATAGCTCTTTTATGTACTGGAAGGGGCTCTAAATTCTCCCTTGAGCCTTCTCCAAGCTGAACAAGCCCAGCTCTCTCATCCTATTTCCATAGCAGAGGGGCTCCAGTTGTTTGATCATCTTTGTGGCTTCCTCCAGACTTGCTCTAGCAGCTCCACGTCCTTCTTATGTTGAGGACCCCAGAACTGGACACAGTACTGCAAGTGGGGGTCTCACAAGCACAGGGTAAAGAGGTAGAATCCCCTTCCTTAACCTGCTGGTCATGCTGCTTTTGATGCAGCCCAGGATATGATGGGCTTTCTGGGCTGCAAACATGCATTGCTAGATCGTGTCGAGTGTCTTGTCGACATCAGTATCTTGCTCTGGGAGTGAGAATGAGCAATATACATTTCGAAAGAGTCCAGAGCCACTGCCAAATCAGAGCCTGAAGCTTCTGCCTTCCTCTAAGATTTAGGTGAGCATAAAAAACCATGTGAATGAGCTGCAACAAGAAAAAATTACACTGATTAAGCAATACACTTTATATAAAAGTTGATGTCAGAAGTGGAATAAAATCTAGGACTCCTGGCTGTCTGCTGTGGTCTGGCATGTAATATCATATGTATCAAAGGATACCCAAACATGTTGAAGATTCTTATGCACACATCTCCACATGAAATCCTTCCTCATGCTCTTTTATCCGGCCTTTGTAGAGCTGATCTTACTTGTACTCATCCAAAAGTCAGAGACGCAAAGATCTTTTTTGTGTCCATCCCTTTGAGCCCATTATGTTTATCTATACAATTCTTCTATCTCTCTTTCTCTATCTCATTAAGCATAAGCTTCTTGTCCCCACTTTTAAAGTCACTGACAGCCTCTTCTTGTCCTCTTGTCATCTCTCACTTCCCCATCTAGAAGTTAACTCTATGATGTCAGCTTCCACCTCCCACTAGATCATTAAATCTACTTCTCCTAATCATCCTCCATGCTACTGCTTACACATTGAAGGCACTGCTGACAATTCTCTTGGGCTACATCAACCTCATTCTTCAAGTCTCCCTGTAAAGCTCTGCTTTACAGAGTTTCTAAAACCTAGATGATATCTAGGCTACCCACATGCTGACACTGTGTTGTCAACTGCTTGTACTACTTCCCCTCTCAGTGGTATCTATCAAATAATTTATTTCACCTTACAAATTCTTATAAGAAAATGGTTTTTTATTGTGTGTTCAACTGGACCCCAAATCTGGGGGTTAACAGATTTAGCAATAACAGTCAATCATCTGTCTTTCTGTTAATAAGCAGTTGAGAGCATTTGGAAAATGTGCTGTACAAATTCTGGTTAAAATTACTTAAAATTGCTTTTGGGAAGCAGAAGCAGGAAGGGGAGGGGAAAGGCACAGCTGCAAAGCCTCATTTCCTCAAGCAGAAAACAGGCAGAATTCTGCCCTGGAAACATACAGAAGGGATGGAAACACCATTGCAACCAGCTTGAGACCACCTTGGAAATCAAGGTCACTACCACCTCCTGGTGCTGATAGACTGCTGGCAGCATACCTGGTATATAATTTCAGGGCATCATCTCAGACATTTTGTCTCTTTCCTGCAGAGTGAAGGTGGTTCTCCCTTCTTGACACTAGTTCTCATATGGCTTTTCTGCCTTCACCCACAACTTTGCAGTGTTGCAGAAAGTGGACATTAGAACACAAGAAAGCAGCAAGCAATCTGGTCCCCAAGGCATCTGGCTAAGGAGTTGATTTGTCTTCCACTGCTAGCAGCTGCTGTAATTGCCCCCGCACTGCTAGAACTGGGCTTCCATGTGAGCTAATAGGATTTTTTATTCTTTTTAAGATACCTAACCAAGATTTATAGACTACAGTTCTTGCATATGTTTAGGCAAGAGGTTTCAGCAATAAAGATAGATCCCTTTTGTACAAATTCTTCACTTTGTTTCTGCCTAATTGTATCTACCTTCAGTGTCCAGCTACTGGATTCTTTCAATTTCTCTCTTGTAGATTTAAAAAAGAAGAAAAGAAAATACTTTTCTCCTACCTGAAATCATCTTCTCATGTAAGATATTTACGGCTGGTGTGAAATGACTACTTAGCCTTTCCTTCACTTAAGTTAAAGAGTTTCACTTGGTCTTTAACTGTTGATTTCTGAGTAAAGTTCTACAGGACTGAATCATTCTTATAGCCCTTTTCAGAACCATTTTCATATTGACAGCAATTTTTTGTTTAAAGTGTTGATTCCAACAGAAGAAACTAATTAATGCTGTTAAAAATGCTACATGTAGCTGCAGTAACTTTTCCTTTAATTGATATGTATCCACGGTCTGTATGTTAGCTCCTCTAATTGCATTAATGTACTGCAGAATCTCATTCAGCTGTTTATGTGCTATTTCCTGAAATTATTTTCTGATAAGTCTTTCAGAATTCAGTGTTCCATGACCTACTTATGACTAACATTTATGGCTTCTAATGCAAAAATTTGCATTTAAACATGCTGTATTTGTTTCCAGGTGAGCTAGAGAGCCAGAAATATCTGACACATTTCAAACATTGCAGAACTGAACAAAGAACTTCTTGCATAGGAGAGAGGGGAGTTTATCAAATTAGTAGCAATTACCTGGAAACATTCTGTCCTGGTTTACTTATCTTGACCTAAGTTTATTTATTTGTTTGTGTGCCTGAACAAGTTCTTGTAAGCACATGTATAATTCTACTTAATGCAGCTCTCTCTATTTCATATTTAGTCAGTATTACTGTGTTTATCAGAGGGATCATAAGCAAACCTGATTAGAATGATAAGCAGGAGAGGCTTCATGCCTCCCAGCCTCCCTCAGCTAAAATCAGCTAATGGTGACACTTCCTCTCGACAACCTCCACTCTGAAGAAAGTCTGCAGCAAAACAGGATATTTATGAAAAACCAGTAAATGAAAAGGTGGTGAAGTAAAAGCCAGAAATACTCCTTTTCTCTTGATCAGTTCCTGAAACATCATAATTATTTTACAATTTAATTCAGACAAGGGACACTATAGGCAGGCATAATCACATGCAAGAAGTTATACGTGGATGCTGCTGTCTAGCTTTGTGAAATTCATGACTGGAAGGATATTCTTGGTCATGGATCAGATAATTTAATCTCTCCAGTAAAATGATCCTAATTATTATTATTAATCCTAATGATTATATCACAGTCCTTGCTAAGCATAGGCTTTTTCTCACTCGCGTCTATTCAAGACTTCTTCAGACTCTTTGTTGGTTAGAAGTCACAATCTTATTCTATAGCCAGGTTATATCCGCTTGGTCCTGTGCTAATGCTGTACTTATTGGTTCTCCTATCCTGACACTCTTTCCCTTTTCCCCAGGTTCTTCTGAAAGAGAGATCATAATCTCTGGGAAGTTTTGTTTGGTATTTTTTTCTGTTTTCTTTTTTTTTCTGATAATAACTAACCCAGGCTCTTTTGAGACAGAACATTCCCCCACCCTCTTGTTACCCCAGCTGTAAAGCTCAGTTCAGTGTCTGTGCTAGTCAAGTCATGCAAATATTGTTCCTTCAATATTTTTTTAATTTTTCAAGAAACTGTTTTTGTTTATACTGATTAGTGGTCTCTGTCTACAAACTCACTCCAAGTTTTCTGGGTTTCAGGCTCCTTGGAGCAGCACTCTCCTTGCAGTGGTGCTGGGCTCATTTGCTGTGTTCAGGTAACAGCAAATACTGCAAACTGGAAACATCTTTTTAAAACACCACATACTGCTGAGTAGATCAGGTCCATATTCTTCATATTAAATTTGCCATAAAATCATCAAATCAGAAACTTTTAGTGAAAAAGTATAATTTAAAATTAAAACTTCATCAGGAGACAATTCAGAGAATTGAATTTTTGGTTAAAAAGAAAGAGAGTGAGCCCAGCACAACCTTGTAGAGATGTAGTGTTCCATATTGCAGAAAATACACTTCAAACATCCTTACATAACCCTTCAGTGAATCGGGGCAATGACTAGGCCCTAAGTATTCTGTATCTCGCAATGAGTGCTTTGACCAGGATCCCATCCATTATTCTCTGTGTCTATTTTCTGAATATGCAGAAATAACATTGCTCCAGGAGGCCCCTGAGCTGCAAATGTCTGGAGGCTTAGAATGCTCAGAGACGAACATGCTCTATTGCTATGATTCTCTTTTAAGCATCTGGTTTCGACTACGGTCAGAAACAGGATTTGGAGAAGCATGAACATTGGTTCCAATCCACTGTGGCTCTCTGCTGCTCTTAAATTGTCATAAACCAGATGACAAAAATGCAAGAAGAAGGAAAGATAGAACACCCACACCTTCTCCCACCCTCAATCAAATTGCAGGAATTGTAGATTTCCTTTCAGGCAGCTGGTGCTTTAGTGCAAAGTACTATTTACTGCCATGAGAAGAACAGTTCCTATAGAAGAAATGATATAGCTGAGTTGGTGCCCTCTCGGACAGATTCAGGATCAGCTTTTGTCAGGCTGGCAGAAGCATGCAGCTAACGCTTCAACCTGCTGGTAGAAATACCAACAAAACTGCTCTTAACGATTATTCTGTTTTAGATACTATCTGGAATGGGAGGAGTTGTGTGGCAGTTGGGCCTCCAGCTGTGCATTGCTGCTTCGCTGGTCTTTGGTGGGGGAAGAAGGAGAGGTAAGAGGAGATCTGGAACAGGTGCATTGTACAAAGACAGGTACATGCCTGTGCTCATTTTCCATTCACAGACCCTTCAGTATGCAATTCAAGATCTTGTGACTGCCCTTTCCCAGGTCCCAGGAACCAGTACAGCTGGCTGGCAATGCCAGGCTTAGGGGACTGAGCACATACTGGACAAGCTGGGTGCCAGAAGAAGTGTAACCACTGCCCAAGGTCCCTGCTCTAAGATCTTACATTCATCTCATGCAGTGAAGTGTGTTACAACAGAGTAAGAACATAATGAGGAAGATTAGATGCGGTGTCAGCAAAGGAAGTAGTAGCAAGTAATGCATTTATTTGATGTACTGAGCAAGGCATCATCCAGTGATACATGAATCCAGTTCTGGTCTCCTTCCTCTGCAGAGCTCCCTGGCAGCCTGAGCTGCCTGAATAACTACGTGACTACTCTGAGCTGTGTGTGGGTAACAGAGAAGCCCGTGGGTGATGGACCTTTCCACCTGCGTTTCACCAAGTAAGAGCTGCACACCAAGAGCTGTCTGTGGCAGCCCCAGCCCTGCATGGGCAGAACAGCACTGAGAAGCAGAGATGGAGCCCAGCTGTGGGCTTTGCTCCCTCTACAGCAGGAGACCTGTGGCACAGCTAGTTCTGCCACCCCATCACTCCAGACCTGGGCTGCCTCAGAAGCTGCTCTCTTTTGTGGTCCTGCAGCATCAGGGGCTGCTGCAAAGGTCCAGTGCATATGGCTGCATGATCTCCTGTCAGCTGTGGGCTCTCCCTCTGTTCAGTGAACCCTTCTGGCACGCATCTCAGTGCAGAGAACCTTCCTTTTCCAGCCTCTGCTCCCCATGATCTGGTAACTTCCAGAGCCCATCCTACATAAAGCTGCCTAATCAACTTCTAATAATTTCTTTCCTTTTTGCCTAGAAATTAAACACTTAGTGGTTTAATCTATGTTAGTAAATATATAAATACAAGTCCAGTGAGTTATAAGCTTTAATAAGAGATTTAGAATATGATCTGAATAGTTTTTCCTCTAATAGAAGAAACCGGGTAAATAGTTTGCTAACTGATAGGATAATTTAAGATGAATATGTTTAGGTTATGTAGTAACATTGTCTTGACCACCAGTAACTATTACATAAGGGTAAGCCACTCTGACATTAGATGCCTCACATTCTGCTACAGTTAAATAAAAAATAGCCTAACTCTTATTAATACTGGATTTTATACTCTTATTAATACAGAAAGATGGGCAAGCTGATAAACTCTGATCTCCCAGTTTCTTGCGGGATCACATGCAGTGTGAAAAAATTACTAATAAATGGCTAAACCACAAAAAGACAAACCAACTTCCAACACGTTTTGCTGTCAGTACTGGTTTGTTTGCAGTGAAAGAGGACTCACTGTACACCTTGTTGTTACCTCTGTGCTGTGCCATTTGTAACCAACTGTCCATCCACTCTTTCCCCCTATCCACCTGCTTTCTTGCAGTGACAGCAGCCCTCTCACTTTCAGAGGGAGCAGGGAACAGCTACGGGGTGCTATGTGCAACTCCTGTGAGATCAGGTGCTCTCAGCAGTAAGGTTATGAAGGTGCCTCCTTCCCCCCCATCCAGCCCTGCCATCCCACCAGCTTTTGGGTTGCTGGTTTGCTTGCTGTCTGCACTAAAGAGGTTCATGGTCTTCCAGAGTGTTGTGGTGTACTAAGCTGCCACACATCCATAAACTGAAAAGCACTTAATTGTATGACTTAAAAGAAACTTTCAGCCTTTTTATTCTTCTAGCCTCTGGTCAAAGGGCCACAATGCCAGCTGCAAACTGACTGCCACAGAGAGCACGCAGAATCAGTACCACTGCACAATTCATTTAGCCAGCCAGATCTTGGAAACAGATGGTTACAGAGTCTCTCTCCAAGGAAACTTCTTTGGACATAATCGCACATATGTGACCTTTCCAGAGTACAATCCCCGCAAACACAGTAAGTAAGAACCAGGGCAGCTGTGAGCTGAGGCTGTGTCCAGAAGCTTCAGGATAAGTCTGATATGCTGTCTAACAAAGGATGTTTCAAAGATAGCAAGTGAAAACAATGAAAACAAGCAAGACTGCCCATCCCCAGAGAGTGCACTGTGTGAACTGCACCAATAAGGATGCAGTCACTGAGTCTCTCCATCCTGACTTTTCCCAGACTTCAGAGAGGGCTGGCTCTGGAGCACCATTCAAGAATACTTCTCATCCGCATCATGTTTTCTTGTGCCCTGGGTAATTTGCAATTGGATTGCCTCAATTATTTGTTTGTTTTGTTGTTTTATTTTTCCCTAAGAAATTATGTAATGAGGAGTCATGGATTTAACTGAATGTCCCATGCCCTGGTACTAGAGAGAAATGCTCAAAACCTGCTCATATTAGTGGTATGTTGTAAGGGCAGAATGTGATATCCAGAGAGGTTCTTTGCTTGCAAGATTAACCCTAGGGACTACTGGGGTTATCATTAATTTACGTCAGATCTGTAGCTGTTCTGATCCTGTAAGCTAACTTGGTCTACTGCTAGTGTTAGTATCCCTCTTTAGACCCAGCTTTATCTTCCATGACTTCAATCACCCTAATATCATGCATTTTCTTTTGTGGTGTCCCAAATACTTTGAAAAAAACCTCCTCCTCCTCCTCTATTTGCAGTAAAACTTGATCCACCTTTGAACATCCAGACCAATGCCACTGCCAGCAAGTGCCAGATATGGTGGAGTGTGTGGAATGTGCCTTGGTACCTTGCCGAAATTCTCCAATATGAGTTGCAGTATAAGGAGTACAGCATGTCCTGGGAGGTAATTGCATGAGGCATACAGTGATCCTGCCTTGTTCTTTGGATTCAATGGCCTTGCCACGCAGCTCAGGGCTCTCCACCAGCTGACTTAAGCTGGCTGGCCTTTCTAGTTTCCTATATTAAGGCTGAGAGATTTTACATAAAACATCAATACTGAAGTTCAATAACTCTCTCTTCTCATGAACCCTGCAGAAGTCATCCATCATCATGCAGGCCCTCTTCTTGCACCTAAGAAAAGAAAATCTGGAAAAGAAAAGAGAAGGGAAAACAACAACAACAACAAAAAGAGTATTTAAAAGACCATCCCTTTGCCCAGTCTCATTAACAGCAATGCTCTGTAATACTTTGCAGGTTGCGTTGAACAAGTCACTACCCAGTTCACTGCCACAGGTAGAAATTGAAGCCACAGAGCTCCGCAGTGGCATTGCTTATGCTGCAAGAGTTCGCTGCAAAGTTTCTGAAAATGAGAATTCATACCACAGTCAGTGGAGTGAGTGGAGCCAGACAACAGTGTTTCAAAGAGCAGGTACAAAGAAAGTTGTTTTCATCTTATTTCATTTCTTTTCATGTCCATGTTCTAAAAAAAAAAGAAGATACATGAAGGTAAAATGAAGCTTTTCAAATCAGAACTAGCTTTCTTCAAATATTCATAGCCAAATTACTTTCCTTAAGACCTTTAGCTACAAATGAAAGGCTGTTTCATTTGGAGTGCTTGGTTATTTGGGGTTCTATCTTGACTTCCAGAATTTTTATTAAAATTTTTTTTTTAATTTTTTGTGCTGATTCTTTTCCTAGATGTCCCAAAAGTCTCTGAAAAGATTCTAAATACCAAAACTATGCAGTTCTTATTCATTCCTCTGAGTTTTGGCACTCTACTGTATTTATTCTGGAACTGCAAGCTTTCCTCAAGGTATGGGATTTTCATTAAGTTCACCTTGATCTTTATGGCCTGAAAAGGGTAAATCAAGAGTCATTATATCCCTTTTCCTTCCTGTTTCTGCTGCACAAACTCAGTCATTTCCAAAAGGTCTTTAGACAATCTTGGAACGTGACATGTTCTTTGGCTGGTGATAGTTAATGACCCTCTACACAGACCTTAAGGAGACCAAAGTACCCTTGGGACTCCCAAATTCGGCTACAGCCCAAGGATGATGGTCTCTTGGAGTTAAAGAAATTTAAGCCTATGGAAATTTTTGAAGTTTCATGTAGATAAATTAAAAGTGCAAGTACACAGCAATCCATAAAAGTGGTTAAACTGATGTCAATGTTAAACTACTTGTGACATTCCTGGTAGGAGTCAGTAGGTAAAATACCAATATAGGCAAACTAAACTGACTCCAATTCATTTGAGACCAAGTTGTACAGAGAAAAAAGTGGTTTTAGAACCTTGGTTCAACCATCCTCTGCAATTTTTTATGCTGGCAGAGCATAGGTAAATCTCCTACCGCTTTCTTTTTTGCCTTGAGATACATTATTAGGCTCCATATACACATCATTCTTAGAGACAGAATACATGATGTCCATGTGATAAAATATTTTTACAGGATAGACTCTAATAAAGGGGCAAGGATGTCTGCAAGAATTTCTCTGTTTAAGTGTAATGAAACTAGAACTCTTTAAAACGCTTTCAGAAACAGCGGTTTAGATCAAGTAAGATGATAAACAAATGCTTAAACAGCTCAGTGCATATAATGAGTAATAGACCAGAATATTAAGTTTGTGGCATGTTCCTAAGAAACTTACGAGACTGCGCTTCAGCTTAGAAACATTAAATGCATGCACAGGTGGCAGACCTGTGTTGCATGAGAAGTCAGATATTATGATGAGTGGGTTTCTTGTGCAATCTTACTAACATAAGTGGGGGGGGTTCATCTAACCAGTATCATGGAGACAAAACACAGAAAAACTCTCCATTTTTTTTAAGTGTTGTTTTCTCACCTTAGGGCAAAAAGCCTCACCTGCTTTAACATTCCCACACCAGCTGCTTTCTTTCAGCCACTCTATAGTTTGCACAATGGGAATTTTAAGGTAAGAAATAAATTTCACTTCTTTCTTATGACCCTGAGTTCATGACAGGAGGATTTTTTTTTTTTCTGGGATTAATCATTCTAGCTCCTGAGCAGAATTACTGACACGTGGTTCTGATCTTCCTGAGAGTTTATAGTTTCACAGTTTCCTGCTTCCACATACCAGCTAACCACCAGAGCTTCTGTCCAGCTTCTTGCTCCTTAGAAGTGGAACTCCTCCAGTGACTCCCAGCTCAGACTGAATGCAAAAGGTGCACCCTTTCAAAACCAAAGCAATACCAGCAGCTTGCATTATATTCTGGCGGTGTAATCTTGTATAAATTCTTGTAAAGTTATGTGAAATTAGCAGCTAGGTTTTTTACCCTATTACTCTAACTTAGCCCGTTGAATTTACACTAAACATTTTGGGTTATTGTGCCAAAGCCATAAAGAAAGAAGAGGTATCTTGGAATAACTACGCAAAATGACCCCAACTTATTGATGTTTTCATTAGGACTGGGTTGGACCAAATGAGGCTTGTAGCCAACTTGAAAGAGAAGAGACCAGCAACTCAAGTAAAGTGAATGCAGATAGAATTTCTGATCCAAACACTGAAGAACTGATTTCCCAAATCTCATTGAAATGCACAGGAAGCACAGATCTGGTTACTGCAGAAGAGAACTTTGAATTTGCCTCGGGTCCAAGCCAGCAGTATGTCCCCAGCAGGTACATAAGAGCAGAAGAGATTGAGTTGAGGCCGGGACTATCGTTTGCACCAAGCCATGCTGATGATACCGTTGGCCTGAAAATCTCTGAAATAATTAAAGACAACCTTGAGAGCCCTAGCATTGGAAGGAATTATCCCTCTCACTCACAGCATGGAAAGGATGACTTTCTTATGCTTCAAGAATCTTTGGGGATAGCAGATGTGTCCTTCAGTGGTAGTGACTATTGTACTTTGTGTGACAATGATACCACACGAGGTTTGATTTCTGCTGAACTACTGAAGCTTTCTAATGGCAATAGTCGTGTTAAACATCAGAAAGAGCAGTGACCTTCCCTGAGGAATACTGCCTATGAAGTTCCTTGTGCTCTCCTATCACCTCCCAACATTGTCCTTCCAAGCAGCTTAAATGGTGACTGTGCAAACAGTTTCAAACACGTATCATTTTAAAATAAATCCTCAACTTGTGTACTTCGGAAGAAGAGTGTGACTAAGTCCTCTGTCTAGTAAATACTACCCCTACAGGCATGGCAAAGCCCAACTCCGGCACCATCTGCAGTCCCAGAGACACACGACTATGTCCTTCCCTAAATTAACCTCCTGGCTGCGAGATCCAGTAACCCTCATGTCTAAGGAGGAAGCAGCAGACCTGCTGTTTTCCTCAGGAAGAACTACTGGAATTGTGTGCTTCTTGGAAGCAGAAATATTTGCAATGTGATGAACCATGATTTAAACTCCATCATTTTTTAAAAACTGTGCATGATTTTTCATAACATCATGAGGAACTATTTTTGCTTAAGAAGGAAATTCTGCTTCTTAATATGATTTTGATGAATTAAAGGGGCTCCTGATTTGATCAGAATTTGTAATTGCTCTATTTAAAGATAATCAGACAGTAGGCCTTGTTCTTTATTATCTTGAATGGCTGTCACTTTTTATTTTGCAATAAGTAAGCCTCATGTACTGCTTTAACAAAAATTTATTTCAAGGTTAAGTGGCTGGGCTGATCTAATGGCGAAAGGTGAAAAACAAGAACAGCACAAATGACCTTTACGTAATCACAGAACAGGCCAGGCCCACTGCCCCTCCAGGGCTTCTATTATTTCTCCAGAATTGATGAGTCCTTTGCCTATCTGCACAACAGGTACAGCCTTTCTGAGCTGAATCTCTGGAGGTTTACTTTCTGCCCTAGACACAGAAAATCCTATACATGATTAATCATCTACCAGCAGATTTCTGAAATCTTAGTTGCATCTCTTAGATTTAATGGGCTCAACAGTTTTAGCAAGCATACTGAGATATGTATACATGCATCCGAACTAGCTGACACACGATATACACAGTCACAGACATTCATTCCTTCCTCTTTGGAGTGCTTCCCTTGTCTCTCTGGTGACAGCACAAACTAGTTTTGACAAGGCAAAGAAAGATTTCATTTAGAAGAAACAAAAGAGGTTGAGACATCCTTCCAAAAAAGCGTGCTAAGCCAGAGAACTGTTGCGAGGAGTCTTCATCTGTGAGAAAAATGGGAACAGAAGGAGGAGTTAACATCCGATTTGTGTGACAGCCACAGGAGGTGACAGCAGTGATTTGTTTTCAGTGTTGTAAGCAAAGGGCTTTTCTGATACCTGAAAAAAAACCCCATTTCTGGTCCTTGGTGCTTTTTAACTTGCAAAAATGATATTCAAAGGTGCTTCTTTTATTCTGCCACAATCTAATGGCAAGAGGAGAACATGATGTTGCTGTCATTAACAGTTGCCGTAATTTCCCCAGGATGAGAAAATCAGAAAAACAATGCCACATACCTGGAGGATTTTGGTGATCCCAAACTTTTAGACCCCATAGTGTAGTTTGATGTAGTGTCCCAAATTTCAAATCTTCAGAATCTGAGGGATGCTTTCTGAAATTGTCAGATCAATTGTATCTTAAATTAATCAGATCTTGACAGCCCTTACTTATGAACATGTCTGCACAGAAATTGAACCGTTTTCATAAAATTTTGTTCCGTTAATAAGGTATTTTGTACCACTTGTATAAGCAAAATGAGAGTGGGAACAATTATATGAGTAATATATATACTCAGATATGAGTAAGAAGAAGCAGGTCAGGCTATGGAAGGGAGAGTGCAAAACTTCATTAATAGAGAAGCAAAAGAAAACTGAGAGATTGAATGTAGTCAGAAATTACTTGAGAGAAATGAAAAGTCAAAGACGCTGCTGCTTGTGTCCATTAGGGCAAGATAGGAAGACTATAAGAACTGAGTCTGCAGATGATGACAGGCTGATGGTTAAAAGGCTGAAATGATATTCCAGCATCAGGAGTTCTCCAGCTGAAACTCTTAAAAACTTTCAGCTGCTTCTGCTTTTATGGAGTTACTTAAAAATATTAATTGTAATATTAATATTAAACCCAAATGCCTCTGCTTTACAATTAGGTCTTTGGAACGATCAAAGCCTCATTTTCATTCAGCCACTGAAAAACTACAAATTTTCTAAAAAAGCAGACTATAACCCCCCTCCCCACACTTTTTTCTTTTCTCTCCTTTTGCTTTGTGTTTTTTTCTTCTAAGTTTTTTTTGTTCTTTTCTTTGGTGTCATATTTGAGACACAGGTTCAAGCTATGATTTTTCACAGCTTGTTCCAGAATCTCTGAACTATTCTAAGGCTGACTTTTGCCTCTAAGAGTGATATATATCCTTCAAGTGGAAGATAGAGAACTATAGTCTAATAAGGAGACATAATATTGGCTCTGATCAAACCTATGAAGCCTTTCATATCCTTGGACTACTGAGTGCATGCTATGTGTATCAACTGCAACCAGAACAAAGTACACAGCATTCTTCCCTTTTTCTTCTGTTGAGTTTTGCCAAAAGAAACTATTTTAGAAAATATTTAAGTAGTGCTTGTAAGCCACTAAGGAGCTGAAAATGTTCTGTGACAAAGATTTTGGTTTAGTTGTGGGTTTGTTTTCTGGTGGTGTGTTTGGGGGTTGTTTGGTTTTGCTTTGTTTTGTTTTGCTTTGCTTTGTTTTGTTTGTCTCACCTGGGACTTCTACTCACCTATATTGCCCAGGGCATGGGAGCTTTATTTAGCCTCCACCTAGGTGTGAGGGACACAGCTCGTCTTGTCTTTGTGTCGCTTCCTGTATAGCCTCTGGGCCCGAGCTTCAGGTATGTTATATCTGGATAGCCCCCTTGGGTGGATGTGGTAGTGTGTCCTCCTCCCCGGGGCAGTGTCCTTCCCCTCCGGGGCAGTGTCCTCCTCCCCGGGGCAGTGTCCTTCCCCTCCGAGGCAGTGTCCCCGCTTCCCGGCCCAGCCGATGCCCCTCGGCGCAGGCCGCCCCCTGCTGGCAGATCCCGCCCGCCGGACGCCGCGGGCGGTTTCTCCCACGTCCCCCACCGCAGGCAGTGTTTACTTCCCCCGATTCTCTCCAGCTGATTCACGACTTCCTGAAGGATATACTATTCAACTGCATCCTCATTCATTACATGAAGAATGAAGTAAGTACTAGCTGCCGTTCTCAAATTCTGTATGTCATTACGTGCTGAAATAGTATTTATTTGCAGTAACATCTCACTATTAATTCATTACTTAAATTCCTGTACTCTGTAGCTCTCACTCTCACATCCTATTTCAGTATATTGCCAGTAACCTATCATTTCACACATTTCACACATAACCACATATTTCACACATTTGCTTTCTTTTTTGAAGTGCAATACTTTGCACTTTATGTAATTTCATATTATTTAGAGTGTATTTAAAATAAGTCAAAATATTTTTTCTCCTCATTTTTGTCTCCCCAAGTGACTAAAATCTTTCCCAGAATAATATCACAAATCTTGTATACCTACTTTCTATTTCATTACCAAAACTGATGAAAATATTGAATCAGACCAAGTTTGAGCCTGGAATGCCCCCTGAAATGCCATTTCACTTTAACAGGGGACTGCTAATGATCAGATGCATTATTAAAAAATTTAGTAATTCATTAACAAGACCAGGTGCTAGCATTTAGGTCAACTAGCTTCCTTAGTATTCCTTTAAAATTGAACTCTGTCAAAAATCTTAGCAAAGTCAAATCATATACTATCTACCCTGTAAGCAGCAAGTAAACTTTCTTGTCAAAGACGGAAGTTGAATCAAGTTATATTGTTTCTCTGTTAATTCATTCACTTGGTTTAGCATTATTTTCGGCCTTACTTTTCCTACATTTGAAGATGAGACCATTCAGAAGTCCTCTGGGCTTCTTGAATGGCTTCTCAGAAACTTTCAACATTGCAGAGACTGCTTCAGTTCTTTATGGTTTGCTTGGTTGGTTTGGTTTGGTTTGTTTTTTTTGTTTGTTTGGTGTTGTGTAATTGTTTGGTTTTGGTGGTTTTGTTTTGTTTCATTTTCCCAAAAAAACACTTGGGGGCAAATTTCAGCTGTCCCTGCAGAATTTAACACACTTGCTAAGGACTTTAACTCAATTTTTTTGTGTGCTATTATTATCTTGTTAAAATGAATAATATTATCTTCATTGTTAAACTAGATTGTTTTAGTGGAAGAAAAAGGGCGTGCTCTATTCTTCAATGCATTACACATTATCTATTATTCACTTCCTTTCCTGAACAGTAACAGGCCTTTCCCTTTTTCCTAAGATTGATGATAAACTTCTAGATTTTGTGGTTGTCCCCTTTTCTAAGTAATTTTAGTTTCTCAGTTTGTTTTCAACTGAACAGGAGATAAAAATTTCTACTGTCCAAGTTTTCCAGCAGGTTTGGTACACTAAACTCTGCCAGATGAAGCCACTGGACTCTACAGCACTGCCATCTCTAAGGATTACATACAATATACTGATATTTTGTGGCTTTAAATGCTACTGTGTGCTTTATCACCTCTGTTCTAAAGGCAACATTTGCTTTTCTAGAAAGGAAAATGTTAGTTTGCTGATATTAAGCAGCAGAACCTAGCAAATTGCCTATAGTGATGCTATTGCCTGATTTCTGTTTGCTTTGGCTCATACATACTGGAATACACATATAGCCTGTACAGCTGATCCACAGCCCAGAGAAGCTGAATGAGAGTATCACATGTGCCCAAGTAAGCCCTCCTGGAACACGATGTGAGTCTGCACAGAACTGTCTTGACACATACAGCTTAATTGAGTAGTCATGTAAGACTATTGTAAGTCTGCCCTCTTTGGTTCCTTCATTTTCTTTGTGTTCACAACTCTTGGTTGTATAATGTTTGGAATAGCTGTAAACTTGCTATGTGCAATCCACAAATTTTACTAGTTTTGTGATAGTTTTTGAGCCTTAAAAAAACTAGCTAGTTTTTGAGCCTTATAAAAGTATCTGAGGACATAAACATAAATCCAACTGGTCAAGCAGCTGTGTGGACCATTATGATACTGTCTAGTTAGACCCAAAACTGTAAACTGAGGAGAAAAAAATTTTACCAGATCATATGGAAAAGAATCTGCCTTTTCACCAGGATAATCCCTTTCAATTCACGCATGTGAAAACCATCACAGCGTCATTCAGTAGCCACAAACACAGTTACGGCACTACTGGCCTAAGTTACACAAAAGCTTTTTCCTACTTGGCAGAGTTTCTCTGAGAGGCCTAAAATATGGATACAGTCTGAAGAGTGTTGGTAGGCTTCCAACAAAAAACCGCGCACACACGTCCACTGACCCATGCATCCAACCTACTACAAGATTATGATCAATTGTTCAACTAATCTGCAGAAGGATGAAAAAATGATCATACAGGAAAGTTGATTCAGGCTGGCTTTTTTAAAAACCTTTCTGAAAAAAGTGGATCAACCCTGGGACACTGCGGTTGCCCTGGCCCTCCACGCCACCCCCACTTGAAGCTAAATATCTGTATCTTCTACATTCTGATGTAGTTCAGTAAACTAGATGGTCTTTTCCTGCCTCATCCTCTTGAGTCATCTCTCACAATTCTAAGAATCCCTTGACAAATTCAATTCGTTCGCTGCAGTGTCGTGCACTACTGGCCCACCTCCCGGCGTCTGTGGCCGGCGGGCTCGCACACGGACTGACAGGACGCCGTTAACGGGCACAGCGGGCTCGCACGGAAAACAGGGAAGACAGCCCTCAGAACCGCCCTCAGAACCGGCGAGGGAGAGCGGGTGTTACGCAGACGAGGCAAGTTCTCAGGAGCGAACAAGCGCACCGGAATTGCATTTATGACGCACTCGAATTCCGAGCTGCGTGGAGGGCGCAGCTCTCCCGCCAGTCCCGCCCGCCGCGCTGGCGCCACCATCCGCCGCTCCCACGGCACGCCGCCGTCGTGGCACAAATCCGGATGTGAGTGTCAGGGGGAGGTGCTGCCCGGCGGCCCTGCCCTTTTCCGCCCTTACTAGACGCAGCTTCCTGGGGGCGCCATGCCTTCGACTGCGCATCCTCTTCTCGGCTTGGACGCTGAGGCTGACGGGGGACGCTCTGTTCTGGCTTGCGTGTGAGTAACAGTTGCCGCCACCAGTGAGTGAGCGCAGTGCGCGGAAGACCCGCCTACGGCGGGGGGGATTGTTGTGGTGACGTCGGGGGCGGGGGACGCGGGCGCCCCATTGGCTCAGGCTGGGCCGAGCGCCTGGCGCGGAACGGGTGGGGAGCGGCCCCGGTCCGGGCCGGCCATGGCCAGCACCGGCAGCCCCCTGGTGAGTCCGGGCGCGGGGGGCGGCCCGCGGGCCAGGCGGGCCATGGCCAGCACCGGTAGCCCCCTGGTGAGTCCGCCCGGGGCCGCGGCCCGCGGGGTGCTGGGGGAATAAGTAGGCCCGGGCGCCGGGGCCGGCCCGTGAGAGGTGGCCGCCCGTGTCCAGCGCCCTGCCGGCGGCGGGGTCGCGGTGGGCTTTCGCGAACGGCCCCGCCTCCTGCGCCCGCTCGAACAGGGCGGGTGAACGGGCGCTGCCGTCCGTGGGGCTAGTCTTGTCGCTGCTGCTCGCGGTCCTTCTTCCGCCCCCCGCTCCTGGGTCGCCGCGGGCCTCGCGGGAGGGCCCCGTTCTCCCCCGAGCGTAGCCCGTCCGCGGGAGGAGGTGAGGCCCATGGTGAAGGGGCCGCACCGTGGCCTCTTGCGGACCTCCGTTTTCGGTTCCGGGTACGGGGCGTTGGCATGGTTATGCGAGGCCGTCTCCCGCCGGCTGAACAGGCGTTGTTGCCCTGTGGGAGCTACCTGTCACTCTGTAATCGATTTCTTTTGTAGTAGGAACAAACGCGTGAGGAAGATCGTGAGGGTCACAGTAGGACACCGTTTCAAACGCAGTTGTTTACGTTAGTCTGAGAGCGTAAAACTCGTTTTGTGTGCACTGACATGTCTCGAAGATGGAGTTGTAGCTGGTATGCAGACGTGGTAATGGTAAAATTTCTATTGTGTTGTAAGTTATACAGTTTAGTTAGTGTAGACATTATCTCATCAAAAGAAAAATAATCACCAGCTTTCACTCGTGTTGGCAAAACTACCTGGCAGTGATATGTTCCTTATCCTTGTGTGCATGCTGCTGTGCTTTTGGGTCTTGTGCTCTGTCAGTTGCAAGCTGCCAAGCTTCACTCTCAGCACTTGAAACCTTTTCATCAACTGGAATTGGCTGAGGAGGGTTTTCTGTGGAGACTGGCACAGCCGTGTCGATTCTTGACATCCTGTTTCAGTGTGCTCTCCTCTTCGTGCTCAGTGATTTTTTTCATCAGGGTGTTACACAGAATTATATTTATTGACTGAAGATGAGAAGTACTTTGTGGAATAGCCCTATAGAGCACATGAAATGCTACATCAAGGTCTATGAAATAAACCAATTTTTGATTATTAAAGGCATTAGTTTTGCTTTCTTGCTAGTTGATACAGCTCTATAAAGCTGCTTCTTAGCATCAGAGATGACTTCTGTTTACTTGGACTCTTAAACAGAGAGTATGCTTCCCTTTGTGCTTCTGCTCTTGCTTATTGCCCATCCTTTTCAGGGTTTTTTTCCCAAAATACTTGTATTTCCATTCCTTTTCTGTATACAGTTTAGGTCCCTGCCCATAAGAAAAACACGCAGAGAGGGGAAAAATTAAGAATGCAACTGACGACCATTTTTGTGAAAATTAAGGTATTTTGTCAGGGTAAATTTTTTTTAATTCCTTCTCTTCCATTCTTTTTAATATTTTTCTGGTCAGGTGAGTGTACTGACAGGCAGTACGAGATAGAGGTGGCCCGATTCAACTAACCTTTTTGTAATTCAGATGTTATCAAATAAGGGAAACCCAGTATTTCTGAGACTGAGCAAATTACTGCTGATGTTTATGTGATGGAGTTAATGACATAATGAGTTCTGTGATTATTGAATTCTAAATGCATAAGATGGGATTGGGGAGGGGAGGTGTGAATAGAGCACAGCTTTGAAAGGAATGTTCTAGCAATTTTCTGCCAAACCAGTTAATTTCTTTATTTTTGTACTCAGGGACAATTCCTAAAATGTTCCATTATTTTCTGAAGATGTGGCCTAAGGAGGGAGTTGTACTTCTAAGAAGGAAACTATTTTAGTGCAGCTTTAGTTGCAGATGCCAGTGTGGTCTTAGTTATTTGCTGTTAATGCTAATGTGAGTATATTGGGTCTCAAACCAAGAAGTGCCCTTCCTCTCAAAATGAGAAGTCTGGAAGTATGGTAATTAACATCTTCATTTGCAGCAACATCTTCACTGGACTGTTCAGCTGCACTAGCAATTACTAGATTCTACCAGTGTTTCTGACTTGATAAAACCTATAGTGTAGTCGTGGATCTGGCTGAACAAAATTGCTCACTTCTTTTTTTTCCCCCTGTGGAACTAATATGAACTACACTTTTTGAAGAACTGGGCTTTTAGAGCTTACATAGGGTAAGTTTTGCATCTATGTTAAGAATTAGATTAGGCTATGTTAAGAGTTCTGTTTGTAATTAATTGTAGGTGTAAAGCTTCCAGATACGTATGTAGGGGAAACCCTTTAAGCCTATCTAATGTTCTCTTCTCTTGGATTTTCATCATAAAACCATGACTAATCTTTATCACTCATGCGTAGACTTTTAACTGGGATAAGTTTTCAGTAAATCCCTTACCAGAGCAGGCTGCAGGAATAGAAAATAGCAGAAGACACAGATGTTGAAAAGGTGCTCAAAGGTGGAAAACCCGGGAGTCTTAAGAGGAGCAATTTTATATGCATTCATATTTCTAATATTAAAAGTGCTTAGAGCTAGGTGAAAGGACATGATCCACAGAATAATCTGAGTATAATAGTGTTGGTCTACTAAACAATGATTGCACTGTGTGGGTAGGCTTTTTTTTTTAAACAAATATTTCTTTGGGTTATTGATCTATTACAGTGCCAGAAGTCCAGTCTGTTTCATTTAGCTCTTGAAACTCTTCAAGTAGATTACTGTAGCTGGATGTTGTAAGATACCCTGCAGGTTCAGGCTCATTGCACTTGCCTAAAGCAGATCAGTTGGAAGGCAGCCGGAAAAATTTGGAAAGAGATGATGACTACTGAAGTACTTGCAGGAATTTTTGCACAGAAGGCATGAAGCCAGGGGCACAATCACTTTGTTAGACTGAAAAATGTAGTAAACTGGCAAAGTAATAAAAATAAATTTGGTCTATGAAGATGTGAAATATTTTAGTAATACCTATTTTTTAACAGTAAACTTGTATTTTTTATATATATATTTGTCTAGAAAACCTGTATGGATTGCTGTAGAACTAGCACATTTATGCCATTCAGAAAATATGAAAGTGACCCTAATTTAGAAAACCCTATGTTTGAAAGATAAAATCCAAGTTCCTCATGTCAGAGCTTTCCAAAGAATATGTATGATGCCAAGAAATTATTGTTTCTGGTATTTCAAACGGAAAAAACTTTCTTTGCAAGTGGCTAAGTTAGATTATGTATGTATAATAAAGAAGGAAACAAGGGGAAGAAGCAGATTTTCTTCCCTTCCCACTTCCCTTTCTGTCATCTTATTTGCAGGTAAGCTTGTGGAAACTTACTACTGTCTCAAGTGTCTGAAAGGACTGGATACAAAATGCACAAAGCTAGCTATTTGGTCTAGAACCTTATTTTTCATGCCATATGAATTCTACTCAAAATTGCTGTAGGAAATAAGTCGTTTGCTGTGTGAGTAAATATTGAACTTGAGAGTTGCTTTCTGCTTTAAAAGACAAGCTGTAAATACTTCACCTGCACATATTTTATAATTCTTTATGGTGAAAAATTGGAAGGATTAACTTGCTTAGCGCATTCTTCTGAAAAGAAAATACTAAATTCAATGTTTGGTTCTTTAGTAATCCTGCAGGAATTTACAGTTCTAGACTGTGCCATGAATCCTTTGTACATGCACTTCATCTATATACTGCCACTTCGGTGTGTCTGCTTCTCCGTTCTTCACCCCAAGCTGTTCTCTTTGTCTCCTAGAGCTGCTACAAGGAGCCTGGCGTAGGAAGTCCTTTTGTGTTTGCTAGCCTGCGCCCCCATCTATGCTGCGCAGCACCTGATTATCAGTGTGCCTTGTGAGGTAGCTGGTGGTGTAGCCTGGGATCCAGACTATTGCGATCACCGATGGCTTTCGTTTTCTTGTGAGCTAGCCTAGATCTGTTTGTGTTAAATGAATTCTCAATGACTTGTTTACCTTATAGCTATATGGGCCATAGGCTGACTTTAGGTTCTTGGAGATTTGTGTGGTTTCCTGTTTCTGATTTGTTTTGAAGCGCTAGGCAGTGGAAGGACGCCTTAAATAGTCTGCCTCTGAAGATGCATGGAACTTAAGTGCTTTGCTTAGGAGTAGAGGAGGTTAGAGGGTAACTGGCTGATATGCAGGTTCTTATAAATCCTTTCATTAGCTTTAATCCCTACCTGATTTTGGAATTAGAATCCTGGAAACCAGTGGCAAGAAATACCGCTGTACGTAAGGTGGTCAACTTTATAGAAAGGCATTTGTATAAACTGCAATTTTGGATCAGCATTGCTTGGTATGTGAAAAATTAATTTCTCTAGAAACAGAATCGGTCTTGTGGATAAAATACCTTTATTCCCTAAAGGTCAAAACAGTCTAAGAATGTAGAGGTGTTCTCTGTGCTTCCAAAGCATTGAGCCTCTTGGCTATATTTTTGCTGATACAATATGAAGTTGATATCCTCATTACTCACTTATGGATGAACTGTGTTATGGATTTACTGCACGAAGGAAGAAATGTCAGTAGACAAACAGTACCTCTGTTTCCCACTACTGCAGAGGGACCAGCCATTTTAGGTAAAATAGTATGTTAATTAATTTGTACAGTCTTTAATATTGAAATGTATTACCAGGACATGCTTTTTAAAGATCTTTTGTTGTCTTTTAAATTATGGTTATTTCTATCAAGAGATTTTGTTAAGAGATTTTTTGGGAGGAAGGGTTTTATGCAGTGCTTCAATGAGTGCTTACCTTTCAGCACTAGGTTTCAAATGACACTGGGCATGAAGGTGAGCATAGTTGTTTTGCTGGGTTAGAGCCTAGACTTCTTTAATCATAGCGTAGCAGTCTGTTTGGACAACAACAACAAAAAACCCCCTCCTTTTATGAAGCCAAATGTTTTTGAAATTTACATGGTTAATTCCTAAAAATGGTCTTTAAACAACAGTTTTTTCTTGTGGCAACTTCTGAGATCAAAAAACTTCACCCTAGATAGATGTATGATTTCAGATTCTCCTGCAAAATGAATTTGTGTTAAAATCGTTTTTATAGTTGAACTATGAGATTTTAGTATGTTCATTTAAATGTAGTAGTTGGTAACCATTTATGAACCTTGATCAAAGTATAGATTTTGACAAATTGTTTGGCTTCAGACTGTTTTATTGACTGTGAGGGTCAGTTTCTTCAAGATATGTGGTGTTAAAGGGGCAGTTTGTTGGCTTATGAGCTAAATTTTAAGTTCTCTACAGTAATCTTTTGCATACCATTTGATGATGAAGTTTGAAAGAGTGCTGATACAGCTCTACGCAACATAAACGCAAACCCGTGCTACAAAAGATCACAAGATTAATGTTTGATGTTAATGCTTTTTAAATATCTACAAATAACTAATACTCGGAGTAGGGTTTGTTTGCTGCAATTTGAAGAAAATGGCTTACTATCGTCTTCAAAGAACTCTGTAGAAAAGAGCATCCTGTTGTTTTGGGAAAATATTTTTGCAACCTAGTATATTTTTTAATAAATGCTTTTCTTTTTTTTTTTTTTTGGAGAGAAGTGTTTGATCTTAGAAATCATGTTGAACTTCTGTCAAGCTGAAAGTGTGAGCAGAGTACCTGTCTTTAAATACTTCCCAATTACTATGCTGTTTTAGTATGGCTGTATGTATTTTAGTGTCAAAGTTAACCTGTTAAGTGGGTGAACAGTTAAATAGCTGTGTGATGCATTCATAAGTACTTCTGAGGCTTGCCTTACTGTGAGTTTTGTCCCGTTCATTACATGCTTGATTTTATGTTATAGTCAAAAGGCAGTCTGATAGCAGCTAGTGACCTTTTTTAATGAACATTTTTTCTCTTTAGGCAAATATTTTAATTACTTAAAGGTAATAATAATGTTGTCAGACATAGGTATTGTTAAATTCTTGGTATTATCTGACAAACTTCTAAGCTGTTCTAAGTGTATATGAAGAGAAACTGGCATGCAATGGAGTTTGATTAATCAGTATATTGTTCCTCTCTATACAGCTACATGTACAATTGGTTAATAGAAAGAGGATGCTGTTGATCACTTAGCAGAAAGTCTGACAATCCATTTTTAGACAGACATCCAGAGCATAAATAAACATGAGCATATAAGGTCTGAGAATTGATGTTTACTGCAGTTTATGAAAGCACACCATCTATTATTATCTTTATTCAGGGTGTTTAACTCTGGTGCAGCAATGGGCAGAATTTATGAAAGGAAAATTGGTGTTAAATATTGATAGGGATCACACAATAATCATTACACTTCCTGCAAACAGCTCCTGTATGGGATTGGTATTTATTGGTGCAAACTGTACTGTGCTTTCTGTACTGAAAGGTGAGGCCTTTAGTTGGATTTTTTTTATTCTGAATCAGTGGGTTTGTGTCCTCGGTTTCTTGTACCTGAACTACACTGCTTTTGCCTGCATTCTCATTTTAGTAGCAGTTTGAGGACATGTATTCAGGCCTATCTAAGTATCTGACCTGATCGGTTGCTTTTTTCTTTTGGAACATGCTGGAACTCCCAGGGTGTGTTACACTATAACCTTTGAAGTGGAGGCTCTCACAACTAGGTATTGGGGAACATAGAGAAGGTTAACATTTTAATTGTGGGATATGAGGGGGGAGGAGGCCAGTGGAAAAGCTGTGTGTAATATCTGTTAATTACCCCTTCTGATGCTCTTTTTCAGATATGAGATGTGTGTCACATGCAGTTGGTGCATCTTTGTCAACCCTCTGAAACACCAGTGTTCCATGAAAAGACTATATTAAATATAACTGCTTATCTTTTAATTTTTTCATTTTAAAACCCCAGGTTTTCAATGTTTAAATTGGAAGCAACACAAAATAAATTTCAGTTTCAGAACTTTTGGCTTATATGACAATGTCAAAACAGCTTACAAAACAGCTCAGGCCAAACCTGTCTAACTTAAACTGCCTTTAGCAGAATCTTGGGTTGTGCCAATCTTCTAGGTTATAGTCTCGTTAGCATTATTTATCATCAAAACAAATGTACCAGCTGAGGTTTAGAGGTCATGTTGCTTTGTGTAAAAAATACTTTGTTACCACAGTCTGCTTCCAAAAAAATTAGCCTTAGAAGTAGTTAGATGGAAGACCTTTTGTGATCATGTCTGTCCTATGTCTTAATGCAGCTTGAGATTCAGTAATAGTCAGCAGTCAGACTCAGTGTTATCAGACAGCTGAGAGGTCAGGACCCTGTTCACAGTGATTTTCTTTGTAATAGATCTTGCTAGTAGAAATTCAGCAATAGCAAAGATGTTCTCATTCATCTTCAGGGTTCAACATGCTGTCAAGCAGTACAGAAGTAAAGGATACTGGAAGTTGTAGAAGGCCAGTCTCGTAAAGTATTTTTTGCTGCTGTCGGTGTTGATAGAACGGTCTCCACAAAGTAGTGTTGCAGATTTTGTGGTGGGAAAAAGCTAGTGGAGATGCAGCTGTTGTGGCTGTACTTGCTTTAGGGAAGTGTGGTATGTGTTTGATGCATATAAATACATTAACAGTTGTAGTGATAGTGCAGTTGTCAAAATGCTGAATTGAAAAGGGAAGAAGTATGAGTCCTTTTAGGTGGCGGGGAGGAAAGGAGAAACATAGTGCTATCTAGTGGGCTTTTTGCATTGATTCCAATTTGCTTAAAGGTTATTTCTACTCTTTGCAGACAAGTGGGGAAAAGAACAGTATTAGAACTTATTTCACATATAAATAAAAGGAATCCTGTTTCTAGTGATTTAGTGAAAATTACTTGATGAAGATTTTGAAATGACTGTTGATCTGTAATGCCATGTGCATTCAGCAGGTTTGTTATTTTTTTTCCATGAAAGGCTTTCAAACTCAGAGTATGTTGCACTAAGAAGGAAAAAAATCTCTATGAAAGTAAATGAAAAGGAGCACCCTTAAGGGTGTGGGAAAGTAGTGCTAGAGACTACTTTTTAAAGAGATAGAATTACTAGGTCAGTGGTAATCAGTGTGGTCCATGGTGATCCATGACATACAATAGGTAAGTCTGTTGTTACTGTGTGAGGATCTGTGCTATCACTAGCTTGCCAGCTGAGGAATGTTGATAATTGCTAGAAGGAGAGCATCCTTAAGCTTCTGAGAATTGCAGATGCAGTTTAGAACATTTTAAAATTCTGCTGTGATTGACTTCATATCTCACTAAAAAATGTGTGCATCTGACAGAAGCAGGATCTTAAGTCTGATTTTTACAAAAGAGTGATGGTACAGGGTTAGATCAGATTAGGTGACCTGTATTCTATCTCTGGCATATGTGAAAATATATATGTAGAGGCATTTATGGTTTCTGCAGACATGTCTTTTGGAGCCTTTCAAAATAAAACTGAGAAGGTAAATAATGCAGGACAAAACACTAAAGAAGAATATATGGAGTGTGGAAAGGCAAGTGCAGGAATTACCTTTTTCTGTAAATGTTGAGGTGCAACATAACAGACCTAGTTGCATAGTTCTGTCATTTCTTAGGTAGCTGATCCTTTTAAATCTATTGCATGTTCCTCTGTCCTCCTTGTTCCTAATCTTGACTTTCCTTTGAGAAAGTCGGGACTAATTGATGTTACACCCTGGCTGAAAATAACCTTCTCTTCCTACAAGGTCCTTTTACTTCTGTCTCTTCCCTTAGGATTTTTCTATACTTGATATTCATTGTGACTTAGTTTCAGCTACTGTGTAATGAAATACACTGCATCCAGCACCTTTCCCCCCCTTTTCACAGTGCTCTCTGATGCTTTTGTGGTGGATTTTTTTCTTGCTTGTTTGCTTTTTCAAGGTGATTTTGCTAGCTGCATAGTCTAATCAGACCCCCCCCCCCCCCCCGCCCAGGAATGCTACTGCTTTATTAACCTGTAAAACATAATTTGCTCATTTGTGACTGGAGCCAGTTCATCATTTAGATTCCGATATTTAGTCTGTGTGTATGTGTGTTTTATTTACTGTATTTCAATTAATGGGATGCTTTTTATCCTGGCATCACTTCAGTTGCTGAGCACTCATGCTTGTGTCAGTCTTGCTGCAGTCTTGATGGGAAAGGGTACAATCTCTTTTTAATTCTAGCTAGTGTGTATCTTTAGGCACACTGCTGTTTGAGTAGCTGTCTGAAGGAGAGGTGATTCATGTGGGATATGAAAATGCTGGGACAATAGTCTGCGGAAGGTGTCAGCTAAAATATATGTATATAAGGCATAAAAGGAACTGTGACCTACACCACATATACTCGAATGTGTATATGCTGTTTTCATAATAATACTGTCAATTTTAGCAGTAAATAAAGGTAGTTTTTCCCTCCTGCACAGAGCACAGCCAAGTGAGGAATTGCTTACTTGGGAGCTAGGTTCTTTAAGACCCATGTGCATGACTGAGTGCCAGTCCAATTCCCTTCTAAGGTGGTTTCTGACAAAAATGCAGAAAATTGGTTCAAATTGAAATTCATGAGGTAAAAAAATTCTTTTTGTCAGAAGTAATTTTTAATTTGGTAACATGAGGTATGTTACAGACTATCTGACATGGTTGTACATTATGTCTGTTTTGAGATTAGGTGATTTTCATTAGATCATAGTTTCATTCTGCTGGATGTATGTTAGAATACTGAGATTAAAAAATAATGTTCAGCCATGGTGTTAACTTTCTTAAATATTTCCTGTGGGGTTGTGTTTTGTTTTTTGGTTTTTTTTTTTTTTTTTAGGTTTTTGGGGTGGGGTTTTTTTGGGGTTTTTTTGTTTGGTTTTTTTTTGTCAGCAGTAGTTTAGCAGAGCTCTCCTATTTGTTTGTATTTTCAGGCCAGTTTCAAGTAAAACATCAAATGCAGTCCCTGACAAACTAATTGAGGTGTATTACCAAAAGGGGCAGAAAGCAACTTGACAAGGTTCCTTGGTCTTACTTAGGGAAAATTGATAAAAGGGTACTAAATGATGATTTGCTTTGTATATTACATTAATCAGTTTTAGGAGTGTGTCTTCTTGTACTTGCTGTTTTCTGGGCTATATCGTTCTCTTTGTTTTGCAATTGGGTTGTCTTTATGTGGCCATATGTACAATTTAAATAGTGCAATCTCCCTTGTTTTAAAAGGCCACGAACCAGAGCATTCTTCAAAAAAAGCTTTAGGTGTTGCTGATTATTAAACCCTCTAGCTCATGTGCCTTTTTTATGTTATCTCTTTTCTTCTTGTCCTTCCCCAATGTGTATTTAAGAGAAATACTACCAGAGAAAGTGAAATTCCAAGTAAAAAATTAAGAATGTGTCCTTTGCCTCCATTAAAGTTTTCATTTGTTCATCTAGAGTTCATTGTAACTCGGGTATCTAAACTAATATTACTGGTACATACAGGTGTTCATTGTATAACTAGAAATTTAAGGTCATGTTATTCGTAGGAGAAGATACTGTGAAATTTGGTGCTAGGAGCATTTTTTTGGGTTTAAGAAAAGCATTCTTGAATTAAAGTGTTCAGATGTTTGACCTATGGCTATATGACAGCATGACCTAAATAGAGTTATTTATCAAATTGAAGCTACCGTTTCCAAAATAAATGCTAATATTCTCTCCGAAAGAGATTTTTAATGATGACCCTTTCAAAGAAGAATTTATATGATTCTTGTATGGAAATAAAGTGCAGTTGTCCATGGTAGTTATGTCAGATATGGGAATAATAGTTTCATTTCTCTTTTCAGTATGATGCTGTCCCAATCCAGTCAAGTGTGGTATTATGCTCCTGTTCATCCCCATCAATGGTGAGAAACCAAGCAGATTCCAGCACTCCATCTGTCATTTCCACTTGTGGCAGCAGACAGGGATCTAACATGGAGGGCACAGCACCTGAATCAAGATCTAATTCAAACTCCTTGCAGCAACATACAGGACAGCAGCCTCCACAGCCTCGAAAGAAACGACCTGATGACTTCAAGTTTGGGAAAATTCTGGGTGAAGGATCTTTTTCAACGGTAACTTTACTTTTTATAAGAAGTGCCAGATATCTTAGATAAACTTGAAAATTTGTTGTATAAGATTGATGAGATTGAAATGCGGAGAGAACAGCTTGAAGAGTAAATGAATTGAATATAGTGGATTTAAGCTTACCTATTAAGTGTCACCCTAAATATGGGTGGTGATGGGGTTTTTTCTTAAGCTCCTTTTAAATTGGTCAAAAGTTCCATTGTATCCTAATGACTTGATGCTTGGATGTTCAGTCAACATTGCTTTCTAACGTAAGTGTGATAGCCATAATAGGTTATGTGAAAAGTTTGATAGAAAGGATTGGAACTTGTCTAGGAGCTAGTGGTAAGAACTGTGCGATGTCCTGTCTATGTCAGGAGGTACTGCCAGATGCTTTCGAAAGAAAGAACAGTGATACATCTCCAATATTCTTTCTCAGCCTCTAGTGTCATGGTCCTTGAGGACTTAGTGAGTCACAGTCAGTATATTTGTGTTCAGTAGCCTTAAATGGTTTGTTTCTCACATCCACAGCATTGCATAAAAATGAATTACTTAAGTGTTACCTTAATGAATCTGTGAAGCAATTAGTACTTTAATCGGATGGTTCGGTAGCTTCCCAGTTGTAAGAATAATATTTCTGTATCTTTTTCATATGGTATTTTTGTATACAATTTTTGGTTGTAGGTCTCTAAATGTTGCAGTCTTCTGGTTCTTCCAGTACAGCCTACTGCAGTGTTTAGGATGCAGGCCTCTAGTGCTCGTCAAAAGTAATTTGCACTCAAACACATAGTTCGCGTAACTTGCAGGTTTCCCTAAAGGATCCAAGAGAGTTGTTGTGGCTTGGGTATAACAGAACACTTTGCTTCAGTAATACACTTGTCCTTTCTTCTTTTGGTCTCTGAAAGTTAATGCCATGTTCTATGTAGGTAGAGGAGTTCATAGGGCTTAGTCTCTGAATAAATTTTTGTTCCAGCGCTCTGCTGTCTCCCTGGACAGCAGCACAACCCTCTGATGTATCTATCACATTCAGAGCATTTGATCTGTGGGGCATGTGTCTTTGTTGTTATCAAAACATCTTGTTAAAAAGCATATGATTTGTTCTTATTAAACATGGTTGTAGACTCAGAGATCTGACTGTACTCCTCAAGATCCTCACCAGTGGTCTGAATGAAAAGTGTTTATCTCAAAAAGCAGGGGCCTTCATATTACCATATATCCTATGACATCTTCAGATTAAAAAAAAGATTTTATTCAAGGTCATAATGAATATATTCCATTTTCTTGGACTTCTGTTAAGCTACCACAAACTCTCACCTAGTGCCAGTGCTGCATTTTAAATTCAACGGAGGTGCACATGATGTGGCCTCAGGGTTTTTCTTCAGAGCACTCTCCAATTTTGTGGGACCTTCTTCTGCAGCTGCAACTTTTTGGACCCATGCTTGGTATAAACAAACACACGCAAATGCAGGGCCTTCTACTTGTTGTTCTGCTCTTTTAAACTAATGAGAATCTACTTGCTTTGTAGACAGCTTCAAGCTGCTTTCAGAATAATATCTGTTATGTGGTGGAAGAATTAAAATTCTCATGATTGAGGAGGCATGTTGTGTTGCTCACCTCCTTTTATATAGTGGGTACATATATATTCCACCTTGGTTTTGTCTCCACCGACAAATGAGGCATTTCTGAAAAACAGGAGCTCCAAGGAAGTATGATTGTCTGACCAAAACCAGTTCTTAAATGCAGATTTAATCTCTGGCAGCCTGAAGTATTTGTTCAAGTTTAGAGTGGGGCTTGGTCGTGATGTATGCCAGGTATGTTGGCAATTATTTCTGCATTGTAGCCTCTGAGGGTTCTCTGCTCTACCTATCTCCCCTTCCTTCGATTTGGGATGTTTAACTACATTTCTTGCCTTGCTATTGTCTGAATTTACAACTTACACATTTATATGTTATATGAATGCTTTTGTTTTTCTGCTAGTTTTACGTCTTTTTTTTTAAGCTATCCAGCTAATGTCTAATTTCTTTCTATTTACATTTCTTATTGATATTGCTTCTTCCCATAGGGTGGATAAGATTCAAGCCCCTGATAACAGAGACATTGTATTAATATGTACCTCTGAGTTTTTTCTTTCTTTTTCCTTTTTTTTTTTTTTGTGCATGTCTGCTGGGCTGGGGTTTTCTGGATCATTAGTTAGGAGGAAATTAGGATGTATGGTATGCTTAGATTTGTTTGGTGAGGAAGGAACTTGAGGGTACCAAAGTACTCCTGTTGTCAGGTAAGCGCTCAGTCGTGTACTTAGAACACAGTCGTTCAATATCAATGTAAGTATGTGGGTAATACCTGTGAAATACAGTGGTAAAAAATTGGATAGAGTGCAGGACTGGAAGAGAGTCAGTCCATAGCTTAATTTGCCAAGATACATTTTCATCTGTGTCAGCTGATCCCTTCTGCCATCTGAGTATGGTCTCCGTGTATGTGGGGTTTTATTTAATAACTGCCTTTTAAAGTGACCTGCTTTCAGAAGCTTTTGTGGTAGATATGGTTGATGAAACCTAGCTACAAAAATTAGTAAAGTTAATAGCATTCTCATTTGACTGCATGTCTTATCTGGTGTTACGTGTGTACACAGAAGGATCTCAAAAATTCCTTATGCAGAGATGCAGATTGTAGCAGACTGGTTGTTTCTAATGTTTCTAATGGAAATTTTCATTGCTCAAATACTGTAAACTTCAATGTGTTTGTAGGAGATGAACCTTTAAAAAAAATTAAGGGTTCCTGTTACTACTGAACTGAGGTCAGTTTTCTAGTACTAAAGAGGACAACTGCATGCACTTCTTTCATCTGAAAAAAATGCCTTATTTAGATTTCCTAAGTACCTAACATTTAGCATCAGGTGTGTGTAGTAATATTTTGGCGTACCCTGTTATAACTGATTTTGCAAGGGATTAGAATATAATGAGAAGTGGATTAGAAGCAAGCCTGGTGCGGTGATGAAAAGAAAATAGTATGAAGTTGAGATTTTAGCAAGGTCTTGAAATGGATATAAACTTACAATGAGAAAAACAGAAAGCTGTAGTCATCTATTGTTACAAGGTTATTGCTTGCATTCATGCAAGAGGACTTTTCAGATTTTCTCTAAAGTTGCCTTTTGTAAAGTTCTTTCTTGAAAATGAGCCTTGTGTTCCTCCAAAAGCTTTTCTCTTTAAAAATGTAAACCTGCTTGCCTGAAATTTCATCCCTTGCTTCTAATTGGTAGTCTTCTGTTCCTTTTATTTAAATATTTTTCTTAACAAATTGTAAATAGTTTAAAGTTCTGTCTCACTTTTTACTTTTGCTCACTCAGATAAAACTTATCTTTCAATCTTTGCCATCTATGTTAGGTAAAGAACTGTGCAGGTTATTTTTATGAGTATTCCTCAGCGTACTTGTTGCTTTTTGTTCCCCCCTTTAAGAAGATTTGGCAATTTACTTTGACTTATGTTACCATCGCCAGAATTCTTCTGGAAAAATAATAAAGTAAATCGGTATTCACACTCTTATATGTGTAAGTCTTTTGGCAAAACAGGCATTGGTCTGCTGAACTGAATTTTTGCAGAAGTCTTGCTGAAGGCAGCATAATATGAACACATGCTTAAATATTTTGCTGTGTTCCAAATACCTACTGGAAGATCAATATTAGTGTATGTGTTTAGTGGCCAGTTACAGTATGTTTTCTTTCCTCTGGCAACAGGTTGTCTTGGCTCGAGAATTGGCAAGTTCTAGAGAATATGCCAGTAAGTATTCATTCCTTTAACATGAACTTTTTGAAAATACAGTGTCAATGTAGTCCAGTTACAAAACACCTGTTGAAGAAACAGAATTAGTGGTTTCATGTTAATTATATGTAACCAAAAAACTCCAAAACAAGGTGTGTTTCATTTAATTGTATCTCTTGCGTTTTTATTCTCTCTTTTTTCATTAAGTTAAAATTCTAGAAAAACGTCATATCATAAAAGAAAACAAGGTACCATATGTGACACGAGAGAGAGATGTAATGTCCCGTCTGGATCACCCTTTTTTTGTGAAACTCTACTTCACCTTTCAGGATGATGAAAAGCTGTGTATCCTTTGCATATTAAAACTTCCTGTAACACTTTTTCTTAAGAGTAACAATGCCCAGTTTTGGTTCCTTTGAAACATGGTCTAACAGAAATGATGAAAATAACTTGACGTATTTAAAATATCCTAATATGTGTGATGCAATTTTTGCAGTCATGCTTTTAACAGAAATTAAGCAGATTGAATGAGTGGGTCCTCTCAAAGACAAGAGTAGGTGTCTTGTGGGACTGGGGGGAGCAATTAAACAAATTGTCCATGTGGTAAATGTTGAAGGGTTCAAGTTTAAAATAATTTAAAAATTCTGAATCAGGGGGCATGTATGAGAAGTGTTTTAGAAGTGTTTTATTCCTGACGTGTATATATATGTGTGTGTGTGTATATATCTGTAGTAAAACACCATAATTCCTGCATATAAAATAGGGCTAGCCAGCTTTATTTCCTACTAGTTTCATTTCTACAATTAGAGCTATTATTAAATTTTTTCTTATGTAAAGGTGAAGGTGCTTATACAATAATCTGAATCCTCTGTTGGGGCTACTGTTTCCCAAGCTCTCTCTAGCAGTAATTGCAAAGTGCAGTTTTATCCTGGAAGCTCATTGGTTGGCAGTTGGCTTTTTTTTTTTTTAACCGTGTGAAGAAAATGTTAATTATGTGAACTTCCTCCTAAACCTCCTGCTTGGAATTGTCTGTGCCAATGGTAAAGGTATAGATCAGTCTATTTCTGGGTCAGTAAGTAGTTTTCTGGTTTTCCCAGAGGCTGCTAGTAGTGCTGGCAAGCACTACTGTACTGTCATACAGTATGAGCTCACAGGGCCTCTTTCGCAGTGTAAACACTTGCTCTGGTACTTTCCAGGTGATGGGACAATTTTTTAACTTTGATCAGTTATTACTGCCCTCTTTGAGGGCAATTATGTATGTAATTTAAATTAATTAATCACGTCACTCTCTGGAAAAATGACAAAGTTAACCCTTTATGTAGTTTTTGCTATGCTAAGAAATTTGGACCCATGTCCTAGGTTGTTAATATATTTAAGAAATTATTTCAGATTGCTACTTGTAAAGTTTCAAATTAACCAACTTCTTCCCTGTTGTTAATGTATTTTTAGTAGTATTCTTGTCTTTGGAATAAGATTGTGGGGATTTTTGTTTTAGAGTGGCTTAGAGATAAACCTTAACTAAGTTACATTCAGATTTCGGGCTTAGCTATGCCAAAAACGGAGAGCTGCTAAAGTATATACGCAAAATTGGCTCATTTGATGAGACCTGTACAAGGTTTTATACTGCCGAAATTGTATCAGCCCTGGAGTATTTGCATGGGAAAGGAATAATTCACAGGTAATATAAAGTTGAGACAGACACGCAGTTGACCACGCGCAAGGTGGTTTTTTTTCTAGAAATGTTCTTTGTGGAGGTAAAAGCAAATGTGGATTTTGTGGAAAGCTAAAGAGCACAAATTGCATTTGATCAGCACTAGTACAGTTAACATCGGTAACTAAACACAGCAAACTTGAGGAGGAGAGCCAATTGCTGTTATACCAACTGTTGGAGCAGGAAAAAGTAAGAAAACCTTCTGGCCTAGAATTAATATTACCAAAAGCTTGTCTTTCAAGCTTCATCGGTTGGCCTAAAAACCAGAAACCGACTTTTTGTTTAACTGCACTTCTTTTCCTGTGCTGTTATGTAGCAAAAGTAACTAGAATTCTTTTTGTGTGTGACTTAATGTGTACTATGTAATCAAGTAAAGTTAATCTATATCAGTTTTCACTGAGAGAACAATTTCCACAAAGCTGCACAGTAATTAGGTAAGTGGTGAAATTAGCAAAGTTTTGAGTAGTACTTTTGAAGTTGTTTTTGATGCGATATATTGTTTGAGTAATCACGTTTTGTCATCCATGTCTATTAAATAAAGCTTTAAGTGCTAGACATCTGAGCTGCAGAACTTCTTTTTTGGGTAAGAAATCTATTGTGTCTGTTGGTTACCAAGCAGTTGTCATGGGACACTAGATGCTAGTTGGCAAAAAGCTGACTGATTATAATTCTGATAGCATTATTTCTTTCAGTTATTAAAAACCCATTTTTTCCTTTTAAATACAAGTTTTTGTGAAATAATTTGAAATAGAATCCAAGGGGGATGGATGTGGAGAGTACTGAAAGCATAAGGTTTTCTACAGGGGCAGGGAGGGAGTTCAAGAACTCCTAGTTTCACTTTGATTTTACAGTCCATGTGTTTAGGCTGAGAGAATGCTTATAAAATGTATGTAGCATGATCGTCAGTGTTACTAAGCCTATATTGGAAGCCTTATATTGTAGAAGAGCTGCTTTATATTTGTCTCTATATGAAGGACCCTACGAGGAGCTCAAAAGAAAACAGTGAAATTGTGCAATTAGAGAACTTAATATGAAGTTTATGAGGCCACAGCTGTAGCAGTGCCTGAAAGCTCTTGGGATTTTTTGCTGCCTGAAGAAATAGGACATGAGATAGAACCACTTTAAGATGTCAGGCTACCCTGGAAAATTTATTACAGATATCTCTCTATGTATCTAGATATATAGCTATAGATCCATAATGCAGTATTAATGTAGGTATGTGATATATTATATAAATATATATATAAAAAATATATATCTATAAAAATATATATTATAGTATATATAAGTATGTGTAGAGTACAATATATCTACATACATCTGTATCTTAAAGAAGCCCTACACAGAACTGTTAAAAGGGTCCATTCCATTCATGTACTTTCTACTTCTCTCTTAGGACAGGCACAGGAAAATCAACAGAATTTTTGTAGCTCGTGTGTCGTAATTACTTCATTCCAGTTGCTCTCCGTGCTAGTTTCCAGACTTTAAACTCTACAACTCATGCTTTTCCGTAGTAGGGGGCTCTAATCTGAAGAAAATAACGCTGCACAGTGATTGACAGAAACAGCTTTCAGTTTTTACTGGATTTTTTCTTACCAGTCAAACAAAACAACTCCCATGCTCCTAGATTTCTTTATGAGCATTCAAAGATACTGCTTAGGAGGGAAGTACGTAATTACTTTTTTGATCAAGGAAACTTGGTGCAAAGGAATATCATACCAGTGTAACTGAATGCTCTTAAGTTGTTTCTAATGCACCTCTTGACATCTAACTCTGTATTGCTATCTGTTGTGTTTGTGATACTGTGAAGTCTGGTTTTATTCAGAATCAGAGGCGGTGTCTATGCAAACGGTAGGCATGCACTTGAAACACAGATTATGCATGGAGGTGATCTATGGTTCTTACCTGATCAGGACATTTAGCTGGGGCTGGGTTTGCTGGTGTTTGACTAACTGGAGTTTTGCAACGAGGAAACAGACCTAGAAGATCTCAATGCCAGACAGTCAATCTGTCAGATGTTATTTAAATTAAGGCTTTGGAGTGAAGGGGCTTGGGTTTTTGTGTGTGTTTTTGTGAGGTGGGGTTTTTGTTGGGATTTGTTTGGGTTTTTTGTTTGTCTCTTTGGTTTTTTTTAAATTTTTGAACATGTGACATGCACAGTAGCGTAGTTTTGAAATAATTATTTCCTTGATGTTTTACAAAAAAAGTTAAGTAATGGATTTACCAAAATCTGTTAGTCTGCAGATTGACAGCTACAAGTTAGACAAGTTGTTGTAACAATGTTTATGGAATGTCTATTCATTTATTATAGCATTGTGTACCTAAGTCACTGGACAGTTTTGTAACTTTATTTTGTATGCTGTTTGAATATAAAAATCTGTCTTTTCCAGGGACCTTAAGCCAGAGAACATCTTATTAAATGAAGATATGCACATTCAAATAACAGACTTTGGAACAGCAAAAGTATTATCTGCAGATAGCAGACAAGGTTTGCCATTACTCGTTATGTGAAACCAGTAATTATAGCAAGTGATCCTTTGAAAATGTACATATGTTGTATTCACCAAACTGTAACCTTCAAATATCATTACCGCACCTAAATCACTAAAAGATCTTGAAACAGTTTTGACTGTCACTACTTAGATTATGTCAGAGGAGGTAATATTTGGTGTAGTGGCATACCAGCTAGATTACCAAATATAGTGGGCAGTTTAACTACTTCAGATTACTTAGTTTTCATTTGCAAGACAAGAATACAAGAAAATAGGTACTGTGGCTAACGTGATACGGTAAGTTTTACTCCGCTTATATGTTTAACTCCAGTGGCTGTCAGAATTGCACAAATGTGAAGGTTCTAGAATTAATGTGTCTTTAGTTATTACTAATAGTCAGTAAATAGATGCTGCAAACAACGCCTGAAAAAAGCACTAGGCCGAACTGAATTCAATAGACTTTTTTTTTCTTGACCATAGGAAGCTTGTGTTGGTAGATTTTACAACTAAGTAATACCTAAAGGCCTAGCTTCTTGTATCACTGAGATTGATTTGTTTCTTCCAAGCAGGTTTTGTGGATGGGTAGAGAAATTAAATTCTCATGGGTTCTTTGTAGCATTCTGTAACTTGCAACAAATTGCCTTTAGGGTTTTTTTTTTAACTGGGTGGGGACAGGGGAGGAAGGGGAATATTGGCTTATCCATGAGTCTGTGTTTGCTTATTTCTTTCTATTTCCCTAACAGCGCGGGCAAACTCGTTTGTAGGGACAGCACAGTATGTTTCTCCAGAACTGCTGACAGAGAAATCTGCCTGTAAAAGGTGAGGACTCCGTATTCCAGAACTTTACTGACTCTGTCAGGAAACTGTCAAATGGGGAGGAGTGGCTAAATCAAGCAAGCAAGATTAGTATTTTAAAGAAGCAAGATGCTTGAGTATAAAGGTTTTTTAAGAGAGTTTGAAAATTTTTTTCTTACCAAGTATTGTTTCTTGTCTGAGGGCTGGTTTCCTCTGTTTATCTACTTTTTGGAGTTCTACAAACAGGGTTAGGTGTTGTTGGAAAAGGAGATGTGTAAGGTGAAGTTGGACTTCTTACCCATAAATAGCTCAGAAAAACTTTCTTCTATTATCCAAATAATATAATAATTTTAATTCTGTTTTATGTAAGATTGCTCAAATATGGTATTTCCTGCTGTAATAACAACAGAATGTCATGTGCTGGTTCAGTTAGGGAGAAGGCTGCAGCTTTCTTTGACTTGTATTTAGATCAACTTGCAGTTATCTTTCCTGAGCTATACTTGGGATTTGCAACATTTGAAAGCTCATCTCTGTGCCTGGTATGAGCGATGCCCCTAAGAAATTTCTTAACTCATTAATATTGCTTGTTGATGGTAACCTACTGAATGTATATTATCTATTTTATTGCAATGATAGAAGAGTAAGCTAGTAGCTGACAAAACACAGGTACAAAAGATCATGTATATGAATAGGTGTGGTAATTTGTGCTAGCATTTTTTGAAGTCATAGAAATACCATCAGACTTTTCACATCTTTCAGTGAAGAGCTTTTGACTGTTTTGGCTAATGGAAAGACTTACTCAGAAGATCATCTCCTTTTAGAAGTTGCATAATGCTTCATCTGTACAGGAAACTCTTAATTTGAGTAGTGTTAAGTCTTTGTTAGTATTTTAGTCTTCCATGAGGATTTTGAAGCTTCGATCAAATCTATGGATAGCTTACCTCAAGGTAAAATAAGTTAAAAGTGCTCTTTCAGGCCAACACACTAAAACTTAACTTCATCCATCGCACTAAAATTTAACTTTCCCTCACAAACCGTTGTAGCCTGTAGCTTCAAGTGAAAAACGTAAAAAGCTGTATTGTAATTTTTTTATCAGATATTTAGAGGAAAGTATTTTAATTCTGAAGGGGCATATATTGAGTTAAGTTGGATGCATCTTTGAATTGTCATGTGGATAATCACTATTCTTTTCAGAGTCATTACCTACCCATTATTCTGACTGAGAATTCAGCTGTCTTCCTCTTGTGCTCGTAGTCAGTTTTTGTGGGACTGTTACTCTACAGTTCTTTCATGAAAGTTGTGTTGCTAGCCTACTCTTCTGTCGAGGGCTGAAGTGAAAATAGTATGGAAATTATACAAAGCAGGTTTTGTCCACTGGGTTCACACTATGCTCTAAGCAGCAGAAGGTTAAGAATTTTTCTTTTTATATTACATTATAAAGACTTCTTTTACAAAAAGATGCTATGTTTTTTCCTCTTTGTTTTGAAGCTCTGACCTCTGGGCTCTGGGATGCATAATATATCAACTTGTAGCTGGATTGCCTCCATTTAGAGCTGGGTAAGAGATTTGAGCTAATTATTTACCTGTGGATCATAAATATATTGTCTCTGATTTTATTTTTACCTTACTACCAGTTCTGAAGTATTTTCATGATGCAGAGTTGGTGTTAATGTCATGCCTGCTTTTATTTGTCCTTTTTGATGTCATGAAGTTGCTTAGACAGCTATAACTAGAGATCCTGAGAGAGACGTTCCTTAAGCTATCCTAGAATTTCACATGTTATTTGTGCCATGTAACTATGTAACTATGTATTTATAAGGCATATCCTCAGCTCTCTCTGTTGAGTCATTTGAGCTTTTCTTGTTACTGCTCAAGTATCTGGTGTTTACAGGATTATAGTACTCCTTCACCCTAGGAAGATTTATGGGAATGTAACTTAACTTGTAGATTTCTTATTTAGTATTTGTCTGGGTTATTCAGGTTGAGGTGAAAGAACCATGGAGAACTAATAACAAGAGTTAATATTTTTCTCTTCTGCAGAAATGAATATCTTATATTCCAGAAGATAATAAAGTTGGAATATGACTTCCCAGAAAAATTCTTTCCCAAGGCAAAGGACCTTGTGGAAAAGCTATTGGTAAATATTTGCGCTTTTCTTTTTGAATATAGCAAGGCTTGTGTTGGTAGATTTTATAGCTGACCAAGTGCCTAAATGCCTAACTTCTTGAACCAAAAGGTATCACTGAAATTGATTTGTCATTAAATGGTGTGATGACATTGGGAACATTCAGCTTATGTAGTTCTCTTTTCTGAAAGTTTCTATGCACTCTTGCAAATCCTATAATATGAACATCTGTGAGCATTATTGACTGTGTAGGGGAGTGTCTAGAAAATCAACATCTGTTATTAAACAGCACTTCAATTTTTTTTTTTTAAATCTGAATTCTAAAGTATAGACAAGGAATGTTTTTCTATGAAATGGAAGCAAACAACTCTAGATACTGTGCATTACAAACAGAAATTAAGATTCAAATACTTAGGCTTACATAGTTCTCAGATTAATTTGCTTTGAGTTGTATAATGGATCATTTAGTTGAAAACAGCATTCTATACATCACAGGCAGATATATTCATTACAATATAAATCCAGTTGCTTTGCATTTTAGCATGCAGTTACCTTGCACTTAACATGTCTCAATAGTATCAGCCTAAGAATTACTGTGCCTGTGAAGGTTTGACAAGTAGGAAGAAAAAGTAGTTCTGTTCCATCAGTGAGATTATAGCCACATAAGTAAATATGCAGAGAACATTTTAGGTGTTACGAGCTTTTTTAAGTTCAATAGTCTATCATATTAGCAGGGGATAAGGAGGAAGCACTTAACCTTTGTGGATGATGATAAATACAACCTAAAAGGCCTAGCAGTGTGTTCCTGTGTCCAAGGCCACCTCTATGGCCAAGCCCGTGTCTCCTGAATGGTGAAGTCCAGGTTGTATTAACCTGGTCATATCCCAAGAACTGTATCATTTTAAGGTGCTTGAAAGGTTGAGCACCAACTATAGTTTGACACCGACTATAGTTTCCACAGCTTCTTGCATCGCTAGAATGTGATGGTGGACTAAACTTAAATGAGGTGTGCTTCATTGGGTCTTCTCTGTGTGTTTGCTTCAGTCTTTATGAAGAAGCAAAGCCAGAAAATTGTGTGGACCTAAAGAAGTGCTCCTGTCCTTAGATCTGTGAGCTCATCTAATACAAAATCTTGTTGACAAGACATACTGATAAATAACATTTATTATTAACAACCTCCTTATATTATAGATATGTATGCTTAGGGCAGTGGGTCAAACTGGTTTTACGTTTTCACATGGTGCTGTGCAAATGTGAATAATGCTTGCCCTTAGTCATTATTTTGTGCAGCTTAACTTAATTCTAATTTGCTTAGGTTCTGGATGCTACCAACAGACTAGGCTGTGAAGAAATGGGAGGATATGGACCTCTTAAGGCTCACCCCTTCTTCGAATCCATTGTGTGGGAGAACCTACATCTTCAGACACCCCCTAAACTTACAGCATATTTACCTGCTATGTCAGAGGATGATGAAGATTGTTATGGAAATGTATGTTTGTCTACCACTATATTCAGCTCTGATGCTGCCTGAGACTTCCATTACAGCATAATTATTGAATATTAATAGAAATAAATAATATAAATATTTTACTGAAACTATTCATTAGTTATATTTTAATGAAGACTTTAATTATTAAGAGTCTAATAAAAATTGCTGGTTGAGTTTTTACTTAAATCAGCATTTGTTTTCTGATAAAGCGAGTGTTTTGAAAAAACAAGGCTGGCTTGCTTTTGATCAGTCATACTTTTTTGCATAAATGCCTGCTGATCTATAGGGAATAGGCTGGGGTTTTGCCCAAAAGCAAAATGAACAAAAGCATGCTTAAATTAAAAGCCACAGTTTGGTGCAAAATAAGCTTTTTAATAAAAGACATTTAATTACTTCATTTTGTTTCCTCTTTTAGTATGACAATCTCCTGAGTCAGTTCGGTTGCATGCAAGTTTCTAGTTCTGCCTCTTCCCATTCACTGTCTGCTGCAGAGACAAGTACACCACAGACATCAGGAGGAAATATTGAACAGTATATTCACGATCTTGACAACAATTCCTTTGAGCTGGATTTACAATTTTCTGAAGATGAAAAGAGGTTACTTCTGGCAAAACAAGCTGGTGGAAATCCTTGGTAGGATCTTTGAATGTAGCTAACTAACTTGCACAGCAATAAAGAATCTTGAAAAATAAGTGATTTTGATTCAAATTAATATTTGTCAATCTTAGTATTTTCAAGTAAACAATTAGCAACTGGATTTTTCTTGGCTTCTATTATTAAAACAGTAGCAGCAAAACCCTAATATTATATTTCTAAAATTTGCAAGGTCTAGAAGATGATGTGGAGTGTGTTTATAAGATAGGCAGAATGACGCTATCCAGTGCTGAGGAGTCTTCGCTCTACAGTCCTAGAACTAGAAAAGGTTCCTCCTTCTTTACAGATGCCATAAGTTGTTGGAGTTTTTTGCATGATAATATTCTGTGGATATCTAACCAAAATACCTCCAGATTATGTAACAGCATTTCTTTTCACTCTTTGGAGAATTCTCTCATGTGTGAATTTTTGTTGTTGTTGTTTGTTTGGGGTGGGGAGGGTTGATATGTTTAGGTGGGGTTTTTTTTGGTTGGTTGGTTTGTTTGGGTTTTTTGTTGTTTATTTTTGTTGTTGGTTTGTTTGGTTTAGTTAATATTTTTTTTTTTTGGTTTGGGTTTTTTTTTGTTTGTTTGAGTTTTTTGTTTGGTTGGGGTTTTTTTTACCCCCTGTCAAATTTTAGAAAAAACTCTCTGGTCTGGGCTGAGGAAGAGTCCAAAACTCACGTACTAAAGTTGTTCAGGACTCTCGTGGAAAAGGACATGCAAGGGGTGACCTGAAAAACTGCTTGATAATAATAGCTGTTTCTGTGAAAGAATTACTTCTGGAGTAATAGTTATTTTTCTTTTTCTAAGGCATCAGTTTGTAGAGAATAACTTAATCCTAAAAATGGGTCCAGTGGACAAAAGAAAGGTAAGGGGTTTTCTTAACTTCCTGTAACAAGATTCAGCTTTCAGTTTTTTGCAGTTGCAGCATAGATAAGCAGCCTGTTTTAAAGCTTCCTTGTTTAAACAATTTGGCTCCTATGAACAAGTTATTTTAAAAATTCATGTTTTCTTGTGAATAGATTGGGGGTTTTTTTGTTGATTTAGTGATGTGCTCTTGATTTCTTGGAAAAGCCTAAAGTAAATCTGCTATTGATGCTTTCATTTTGAGATTGTAGCAAATGAGTGTTTGCTCCCCCTCCTCCTCCCAATCTGATATAGTCCACTAAACACTCTTTCTTGATGCATGTCTGAATGTGGTTTGAACCAAAAATACCAAAAAATGAAATACAAGCCCATGTTGTTCTTAACTGTGGTGTTTTTTCTGGATCTGACTTTGTGCCTTTATCCTGAGAGAGACAGAGGTGGCATTAACAAAAGTGTTAACTTCAGCAGTGAGCAAGGATAGTCTGCATCAGCTTTACAGGAAAGAAAGTTCTCTTTTATCTAAGTTACTACCTGCTTCTTCGTAGTCTTTTCTACAAAATCATGACTACTGATTTCTTTGAGAAATAGATTCTGCTTCACTCTGTACAGCTAGGTGTTTTATGTTTTACTAGAACTTGAAGATACTTTCCTAAAATAGTACTTGTGTTTTGCCATGTAGTAGAAATGCACTGCAACACCCTAAAAAAGAGTGAGGTCAAATAGGTAAAGTAAAATTAAAGATCCCCCAAACTCAAACATACCATCCTATCACTGAGCTGGTTTTATCCTGCCTCTCTTGTTCAGTTCAGAGATTTGTAAATTTACGTTTTTAATTCCTTCATGGGTTTTTTTTTTTTTTCTTTTGCATCACTGCTTCTGCTTTTCTTGTTAGGGATTGTTTGCACGTCGGCGCCAATTGCTGCTCACAGAAGGGCCCCACCTGTATTATGTGGATCCTGTCAACAAAGTTCTAAAAGGAGAAATTCCATGGTCTTTAGAGTTGCGTCCAGAAGCCAAGAATTTTAAGACATTTTTTGTTCACACGGTAAGTTTCTTTTTTGAATTTCTTTGTAAATTGCTCTAAGGTCCTTGGGAAATTTCTGTAAGCTGATATCAAAAAGATTTTTCTGGAGAAAGTATAATTGCTTAGATACAAAATTTCGTAGTCTTGATTTAAAACAAAAATAAACAAAAACCTGAACAAAGTCAACCAACCAAAAAAAAGCACAAAATCCTCACCCCCAAACAAAATCAAACAATAATAAAACAAAAATCACTCAAAAACGCACTCTGACATACACATTTCTCACAAAAATGCAACTGTATCTTTATTATTAGTGTTTAAATAAACTATAAGTGGATTTTGGGATTTGAAGGATGTTCTTAAGGGCTTCTAAAATTTAGCCCTCTTTGTATGTAGTGAATCATGAGAGGTGTACTGTATTGGCAGTTGACTTTTTAAAAATATTGAGTTGCCAGATGTATGGTTAATCAGTAATATATCATGTTATATAGCTGTAATTGAGTTTTAACTTTCAGAACGTTAATGAACTAATTCTGAATAATTATTTTATTGATAGGTGCAGAATTACTACTGCTTTTTGGTTAAACTATGTTTGGAGTAATCATTAAAATGTTGTTCACTTATAGCCAAACAGGACATATTACCTGATGGACCCAAGTGGGAATGCTCATAAATGGTGCAAAAAGATACATGAAGTTTGGCGGCACAGATACCACCAGAATGCTGCAAAATAGTAAAGCTCATCCAAAATTTCCGTTTCCCTACTTGCTGCTAGAACTCCGTGTGCAGCCGATCAGAGGAATCTTTTCAACCCACCTATTACCATCTCAAGGGGAAGCATACGTCTGAAATGTTTTTGTTTTTTGTTTGGGGTTTTTGTTTTTTTGGGTTTTTTTTTTTTTTTTTGGTTTTTTTTTTTTTTTTGTTTTTTTTTTTTGTTTTGGTTTGTTTGTTTTTTTGTTTTGGTTTGTTTATTTTTTAAGAAGGAAAAAAAAAAGGAAGAAAAGCAAAAACCTAATGGAATTCAGGGTTGCTTTGCTCACTCGTTGTGCTTCTGTTGAGGCTTCCACATGCATATCATTGCAGTGAAGATCTTGCTTTTGTGCACTTCAGTTCGGTTTCTGCTGCAGACTAGTGGATAGACCTTGCATTACCAGCTTCACTTAAGATGAGTTAAAACCAATCCACACGCACACACGCCGAATCATGTACCAGCCTTGCATTTTATGGGGCTGGAGTTTTCTGTGACTCTCAGATTATCATTAAACTGTGTTTCATCAGGGAGCTTTTATATGCCTCTCCTTAGTACCACCTCTTTGTTTTCTCTTCCTTTCCTCACAGTCCCCCAGCTTATTGGTATATGGCATTTGTAGCCAGGTCAGTTGCACCCTTGTGTAATTCCTAATATAGTTCTGGTTGCAGGATTTGTGTGGTACTTTAGTAATTATGTGAGTGAATCAGATTTATTTGTCTGACTGACAGGCTCTAATGATAAAAGTTTTGAGACAGTAAAATGTTGAACATAGCACTGAAATTTCTAAAATTGAAATGTTGGCTTCTGAGGCATTTTAAACATTAGGTTAAATTTTAATATAAGTCATATGTGTGTTTAATCAAGGGACGATAAACTTACCAGCATGCTTTTAATTAATGCTAACTAAAAGAGAAACTAGTTAGTATGGGGGAGAAAAGGCTACTATCGATATAGTAACTAGTTTTTCACCTTTTCAGCAGATGAGGGCTAGAAGCTTTTTTTCCAGGGTGTGTATGTGTTGTGCATTTTAGTGGGGCCAACCTATTTATCTGAATAGAAAAGGAAGTGTGAAAACTTTGTACAATTGATTACTTGACCTTTTTTTGTCTCATTGTATAATGAGATGTCAATTCTATTTTTGGTCCTTGGCCAAACATTCAGGAACTCTGGAAAAAAATGTAAGCAATTGAAATATAGATAATAAAGTAATCTGGTTAGAAAATCAAAGGCAAATATTGATACAAAGGGGAAAATATATGGTACTTAAAGCATATCTATAAAATGAAAATATTTTTCATATGGATCTCCTTTATCCTCTTCAAATTATGGCTATTTTTTGTGGTCAAACATTTCCTGTAGTGTTCAAAGACACAACTTCCTGTGTGGTAAAAAAAACTTCCCCAGTGGTATTTTCAACATGCCCATGTTCCTAAACCTTGCAGAGAGGAATGACCTAGGTCTGGACAAAGGCATTCCTTCCTTGTTTTAAAAGCAGTATAAACATCACACCTATTTATTCACTCACTACACATACCATTACTTGGCATTTTGAGCTGTCATACTATGATGAGCTTTTCCTTCCACCAAAGGTTTCTCTACAATGTTGAAAAAACCTAGGCTACTGTTTTCTAGAAGCAGTATTTTAAAGACAATGGTTTATCAGATTTCTCAGAAAATACATGAATGTCGAATATTTTTTTGTACAGGGTGAAGGAGATTTATTATTGATCTCTTAAAAACTGTGTTATGTGGTTGAACTTGATGGCAGTTCAGCTTTTCCAGTCTTTAAAAGAGACAGTTGCCTTTTCTTTTGGAGCCAACTGCATTCTTGTAGTCTTCTGTATCCCACCACGTACGGAAACCTGAGAGAAGCAAATCCCTGACTTACCGTGTCTGGTGTTAAGGGAGAGAAGGTGTCCTGTAAATGGCTGAGATAAGGAAGACAGAAAAGTGTTCCCTTTGCATCATGAGAAATTTCATCACGTCCAAAGTACACTCCTTGTCACTCAAATTTGAATAGCACAGTGCACCTTTGATCTGAGTCTGTAGTAAGCTATATGCGCCATTCTAACCAAGACGACGTGCATTTTAAGTGTGTTGCATTGCTATCCATTTGTTGTTCAGCTGTCAAATTCCAGCCGTGTTGTGTCCACTGGAGGCAACCCTACCACTTTTGGATTTAGTCTCTGCTATAGAGATCTAGATAGACGTATTCCCAGCTTTATAGAGGGGAGTTTGGTAGTGATGGAGGTTCACAGTGCCACTGCTGTTCAGTGTGACAAAACTTGGCCTTACGTAAAAAGTCTGGCAAAATGACCTCCATTTGGCTTGTTAACTAGGTATAAATCTCGGCGTGCTTAAACATGTTTTCTGTAATATTTAGATTTTGTCATTTTACCATAACAAGTTAATTGCTACGTTTTTTCACACCTTGAAAATCTTCTCTCAGTAGACTTCCATCCTGCCCACCCAAAGCTTTCAGCCAGCCAGATCTTGGTAGCAGTAAGCTGGCAAGAAGGTGTCTGGAAGGCTGATGTCTGCATTCTGGAAGGCCCTTTTTTTTAAACTGACAATGCTGTTATTAGAAAACTGTGAGCATCTCTTACAGGCATCACTCCACTTAGAACTTCAGTATTCCTAATCCAGTCTTACTTAGCTACTGCTTTTTTGGGAAGGAACTAGAACTTTCCTGGGAGAGGTGTTTCTATTTCTTGGGCTACCTGTGGGTTTGAAACGTGGCAGAAGTAGAGAGTGAGTCGTCACAAAGCAATCGTGGATTCAAGTATGTTTTACCAGTTTGTCCACTTAAATGTGTGTTGACAGGTGCTGCATACTATGAAGGGCTGGTACCCATTTTAAATGCTTATACCTGATGTGGGGTAGATTCAGATCTTTGGCCTGAAGATCACTCCTGTGGTTCATGGGAGTTCATGGAATGCAATGTGCAAGGGAGGTTCTTCAGAACTGCACATAAGCCAGGTGATTTTTCTGCTTTTAATCCAAGGTTTTCAAAGCATAAAAAAAATTGTTAGGTACTTGAAGACTCTGCTTAAGATTCCTCCTCACTGCAGACCTACTGAAAACCCGATCTGTTGATGCATTTCATCTCTTGCAATTTGAACAATTGCCAATAATTTATGAAGAATCTGGTTAATAGTGTTGTCATTTTGCGTTGCTTGGTATTTGAACTTCAGAAAGGTATTTATTCCATCTTTTTCTGTGGTGTGGAGCTTAAGAAAGGATGAAGTACTACTGCCCAGTCACAAGAAGTTTAAGACTACTTTGATAAATTGAGAAATTAGTTTGTTACCATTCGCCTTAAAGTCAAGTTTTGTATTAAGGAAGAGTTACTTCAGGTGTGATGTTGAGGCGTTGTGAGCACACTGATGTTGCTTATTATGATTCCATTTGCTAAGCACTTAGATGCTGAGAAGATCAAACTATCAGACAGTACTGTGCTCTCCTTTCCTCCTCCTGACATGATTTAATTGTGAAGTATCTGCTATTATATAAGTCTGGAAAGAACTGTGGATTGAAACAAATACGTGATGATGCTAATCAGTTTTCATAGTTCAAGATGCTTAATTTAATGTGCTTGATATATTTTGTGCTGGGAACTTTGAAGAATTATGAGAATTTCCCACATGTACATTTTCTTTTGAATGATTTAGTAAAGTCAAGACAATGACTTCATTTGGCTTGTCGCCAAAACGTTTGATTTCAACGCCTTGCTGAGGAGAGAACTAGCTGCCTAAAGATGTGGCCTCTGGATTCTGATCATTCTTTCTACTAGTAAATTGCACAAATAGGTGTGGTATTTATATCTGAAATTTTGCTGAATGCCTATAATACTTCATAGAAATATTTTATTAATCAAATGGAAATGCTCCTGCAAAGCCTCACGATGCAGATTGTCCATCAGTTGATCAAGTGAGCTTACAGACAAGTAGTTCTGTGACCCAAAATGGCATGTTTTCATTTACAACTGATAATTTCAGAATGTTTCCTCTTTCGTAGAAGAAATGACTGTTACGCAACGAACAGTTGGAGAGGTTCTTAAGCACCTGATAGCCTGGTTTTAGAATAAAGAGAATATACTGAGTTGGAAAGGACCCATCAGGGTCACCAAGTCCAACTCCTGGCCCCGTGCAGGACTCCCCAGCAATCCCAGCGCATGCCAGACACCCTCTTGAACTCAGGCAGGCTCGGTAGTGTGACCACTTCCTGGGGAGCCTGTACGGGTGTTCAGCCACCCTCTGGGTGAAAAACCTTTTCCTGACACGTAACCTAAACCTCCTGTGACTCAGCTTCATGCCATTTCCTCGAGTCCTGTCCCTGGTCAAGAGAGAAGGCTTTCTGTCAGCCGGGCCATGAATGTAGATGGTTGCCAGTTGACAAAGCTTCCTATGGCCATGTACTAACTGATTTGATGTGGCAAATGTTCAAAATGGTAGCAGAACTTAAAATTACTGTATCTGACAAAAGAGAAAAAAATAGGAACCAGGAACAATAATCAGTTTTGCTAGTTGTATGCTGTTTTCAGGTTGGTGGCAGTCAGTTACATGTGTAATATGCTCTACCTGGTTTGTAGCTGTAACTGTGATGTAAAGAAAAAAGAGAAAAAAAAACCACCCCAAACAAACAAAACCCCTGACCCCCCCTCAACAAACCACAAAACAATCTCCCCTCCTCCAAGAACTCGTGAAAACAGAAGCAAATAATGCAATGATATAAGATACACACTTTTGTATTTTTATTCTTATAAGGTTATTTGCTGGCTCTTGTTGGCCTCTAGTTCAGTCTGTGTTATTTAAATTCTAATATATGAATTATTTGGATCGAATTCATGTTCGGGGCCATGGTGTTGTATGTATTGATGTACAGCCTTGAATGTGAATAATTATTGTAAACTATATTTTACACCTTTTTTCTGGCTTTATTATATAAATTTTCTATTGGTCGATGATTTAATCCTATCTCATAATTTAATGACTGTTTATTCTCCTCTCGACAGATCTCTGTGCTGTAGATGTGTAGTTAGTGACTGGATGACGGATTTCACTTATGCTTGGTAGTCTGTAATAAAGGCATGTAGGGTTCTGCGCGGCCTCCGCCTCTTCCTTCCGCCGTGGGGCGGGGGGCAGGGGGCACACTAGACGCAGGCGTGAGCGCAGGGCCCGGAGTTGCGGGCCGGAGCGGCTCAGGCGCCGGGCGAGAAGGGGGCAGGGCGCTGTTCTCGCCGACGCTTCCGGTGGGCGGTGCGCCCGGGGCCCGGCAGCCGGGGCGGCCCCTTCCGGCGGTGGCGAGGATGGCGGCGGAGAACCACTGTGAGTTCCCGGTGCCCCCGGCTGGCGGCCTCGGTGCGGGCGGGCCGTGCCGTCGGTGTAGCTCGGCGCCGCTGCCCAGCGCGGCTCCCGGCAAGTGGGTCCGGCTGAACGTGGGGGGCACCTGCTTCCTGACCACTCGACAGACGCTCTGCAGGGACCCTAAGTCCTTCCTCTTCCGCCTCTGCCAGGCCGACCCCGACCTGGACTCGGACAAGGTGAGCGCGGGCCCCGCCGCGCCCGCTCCGCGCTCCGGGCCCGCTCCCCCGTCCCCGCTCGCCGCGCTGAGGGTGCGCTGCGGCTGGTGCTCGGTCCCGCTGTGACGCCTGACTAAGCGGCCGCCGGCGTGAAGGGAACGCGGGGCCCGGCGCCGCGGTGAGGGGCGGCAGGAACGACTCTGCTGCTGCGGAGGGAGTCTTTCTGAAGAGTGTTGCTTAATGAGTGATGTCGTGCGAAGCAGTTGGGTTCGTGAATAACAAAACTGCTCATAAATACAGCAGAGAGCACAGTAGTGTTTGTACGTTTGTGAAGTTTTTTAATGTTGTCTGACGGGGTTTAGTTTTAGCGTTTTAATGGAATATCTGCGTGCACTGACATTGTGTTATTTCTGCACTGTCATTATTCTCTTGTTCAATTACAAGAACCAGAGCAAAGTACTTTTGATAGTAATCTCTCACACGTAGCATTCTGTCTTTTAAGCAATTCTTGCAGAAAAATGTTGCATATTCTGCATAGATTGCAAATGGTGGGTGAATGTTTTGGTATTCACTCTGACTCATTTTTAGTAGGGGAGAAAAAATATTAAGATTTTATTTTTGGTGTGGTATGTAGTAATAGATATAAAGTATTTGTATATAGTGCTGGCTCTGAAAGAGATTTTGGAGCATCACGGACCATTACAGTACAGTTAGGGAAAAGAAAGGAACAACTTATAACCTTTGAATGTATAACCAACAGGTTCAAAATAAGGAGTTGCTTATTATATATAAATTTTGAAATATTTTTTTTCAGTGAGGTTAGTAGTAAATGTCATTTTTTCTGGCATAACTTCCAGAAAGGGTATTTGAACACTTAAGGTAGGGAACAGAACCTAGTGTTCCTGAATTAGAGGGAAAAAAACTTAAAGTGTGGTGGTGTGGGAATTGATTTGTTGTTGTCTTTGGTTTTGGTTGAGGTTTTTTTGGAGAGTTTAAACTAACCTGTAAAAGTAAATTCAAAAATGTAGGTGGCTTGCTGAGAGGTCAACTGTCTTTCTTTGGGAGAGAGTAGGAAAGCATTCCTCTAAGGTTTCGTAATTAAAAGATGAAGCACTGCCATATACCCTGGCAGATGGGAGGGCCAGCTGTGTCCTGGGGTGCATCAGACGCAGCACTGCCAGCAGGGCAAGGGAGGGGATTGTCCCCCTCTGCTCTGTTCTGGGGTGTGGCTTCACCTTGAGTCCTGTGCGCAGTTTTGGACACCACGGTATCAGAAGGACCTAAGGCTCTTAGAGAGCATCTGAAGGAGGGACACAAAGATTCTGAAGGGGAAGCCATATGAGAAATTGCTGAGGTCACTTGGCTTCTTCAGCTGGCGGAGGCCGAGGGAAGGCTCATCGCTGTCTGCATCTTCCTCCTGAGGGGCAGTACCGATCTCTGCTGTGTGACCAGTGACAGGACCCAAGGGAACAGCATGGAGCTGTGTCAGGGCAGGTTTATGTTGGATATCAGGAAAAGGTTCTTTACACAGAGGTTGGTTGAATGCTGGAACATGCTTCCCAAGGAATGGTCATAGCCCCAAGCCATGAGCTTGACAGAGCTCAGGCACATGGTGGGATTGTTGGGGCTGTGCTGTGCAGGGCCAGGTGTTGGACTTGATCCTTGTGGGTCCCTTCCAACTCAGGATATTTTGTGCTTCTGTGATTTCCTTAATGCTTGCTACTTGTAAAGAACTGACAGACTTCAAGAAAGGTAGCACGTTGGCCTTTAAACTACCTTCAGGTACTAATGTTGAATAGGACGGGGCAGCCTGCCTCTTGCTGTCAGGTATGTTTCCACTTCTAATGGAAGAAAGATTAACCTTTGGCACACCCTGTGGCCAAACTAGCGTTTCATGGAATAAGATAGTGACATTGATTCTCTGAATTTAATGTTTCACAATGTCACACACAACTTTGTATTTAAAACTGTTTGAGAATCATTTCAGCAAATGAATGAGCGGTAGTGGTCATACTTACCGTTCACAATAGGATTAGTTTTCCATAGTATTTAAATCTTGGTTTAGAGATGAATACATAAAAATAGACAAGCAGAGCCTTGCTCTCCTTTTCATCATTGTTTAACTAATTTAATGCTTTTACTGCATTACTGTTAATGATTTACATATATTTCCCTGTTTCAGCATCTTCCTATTTTAGCTATATATGAGTTTTTCCTTTGCAAACTGTTCTAGCGTTCTTTTAACTTTCCCCTAAGCAAGGAGATTGTCAAAGTTTCTTAATAAGGTTTTGGCAGTAGTATTCGTACTTGATTTTTAATGCCTTTCTAAAGTTGGCATAGAATCTGTTAGAGAAGAAAGCACGCAAGCACTGGGTGTTTTAGAAAAATCAAAGTCTTCCTGGTAGCACAACCTTGGTTGTCAGCATGAAGAAATATCTAAATTGTAGTCATTATTCTAAGAAGTAACAGATACACTTCATTTGTCCATGAGGTTTCTGACTTGTTGGGTGGGTTGTGTTACTGGTGTAGTTTTGATGAGTACTGCTAGTCTGCAGTACTCAAACTCAAAGTTTTTTAGGCCACACAGTTTGTGAAAAATTCAATAGTTCAATATTTGAGAAGCATAGAGGATAGGGGAGACAATTATTTGTAAATCCAGATTTAGTACCAAATATTACTGTATTTCTCTGCATATTGCTGCCTTTATCAGAGCTTCTACTTGCTCAGTATATGTAAATGATGTCATTTTTTAAAATAGGGATGTTAGAGCATACAGCCTTGAGCCAAGAGCTTGGTGGTGTGAATTCTGAGTGTATCCGGATCCAGTACTGATCACAATGAAGATAATTAATTGGAAATAAATTTATGACATTTCAACTAGTGCTTTAATGCAATTCTTGGGGAGATTGTTAAATGGGATTACGGAGGTGTGTGTATTTGGTCCACCTTTTGAGTCCTACTGGAATCCTGTACTGGATTCTAGTATCCACAATTCAAGGTCACAGCAGGTCAGTGACTAGTCACAAGGTGAAATCTGATTTGGTGAAAAGTTATAAAGAACAAAACTTTTTTTGGCAAGAAGTTTAAGGAGTCGCTTTTCAGTCCAGATGTGTCTACATGGAGACAAGAAATCTAATACTGAAGCCTGTTCAGTCTAGCGAAGGTATTGTGAAATCCAGCTAGCAAAGTGTCAAACTATAGATGTCCTTGCTAGAAAGTACATAATGTTAGCAGTGACAGTAATTATTTATTGGAATGGTTAGGTTTCACCACGACTTTCCAAAGGTTAAATTTCACTGTAAATAAATTGAGTTCTATGTGTGTTTTAGACTCAGATCAGGGTAAGTGTTGATTATGATTCCTTTGACCCTCAATCTCTATAAAGACTGAGTGAAAACATTTGCAGCTGGAATACATGATCACTTAATTGCTTTGGTCAGTATTTTTCAAAGGAATGTGATTGTGAGCTACACTGACTTTTCATTGGTACGATGAACCAGGTGATTGAAAATTTAGGAGCAAGTTACTACATTTCCTCTAAAATTCCATGGTGTTTGTAACTTGAACTAAACATTAGTGTGGGAGAGTGGTAATTAACAAATGCTGTCTTCACTGTATGTGGGCAATGCTGTCTTCTAAATGGTGTCCTCATAAGCATGTATGAAAAAGGCCTAGAACTTACAGACAATGAAGAAAAAACTCGTGAGAGAAGAATGTAATGCAAAAATAGAACTGGGTAAAGATACAGACAGTCAGGTGATTTAACGTAGTTTAGGGTTGGATGCATGAAGACAACTGTTGCATTTGTTTTGAGTTTTCTTATGAAGAATGTCAACATTTGCATGAAACTCGTCTAGGTGTGGGGTGATGTGACTTTACTGAATAGAGAGGAAACTTGAATTTCTGCTGCTGTTCTGGTAAACGTTAACACCTGTTTGTATAAAATACATCTAAAAGAGAGAGAACTTGGAAACCTTATTAGAATATAGGTTTTTATGACATTTGTGGTATTCACTTGAAGTTTGGGAAATGGCTTCAAAATACCTACACTTGTTGTGTCAGTAAAGATTCAAACTTGCTCAAGGCTTGTAGAAAAACAATTTACTAGTTAGCAGAGGAAATTGCATAGCTGGGACATCAAAGTCTATTAATACTTAAGCTAGCAAGCCTACAGCTAGTTATGTCTGTGCAAACTAGCTACCTCTTTAAATTGTCCAGATCACACTGGATCATGTTTGCAATTTATTATTTTATCTTACAATAAAACTGTTTACATTAAAAGTGTCAAAATGCAATTAGATGTGATAATAGTGTGTTTTCATGTACGTGCGGATGAAACCAATCCTGATAATATTCTGAAAGACTTATGACCTGTATTTTTAGAGTACTAGGTAGAGCAGATGACTGCAGTTCCGCATCAGCTTGTATTGGATTTATGTTTACATAAATATCCTTAAAGATCTAGTGTAATCGGCTTTTCTTAGTGATTTCAACATGAAGTGCTTAGCATACATTGAAGGATATTCGGGCAGCTCACTCAAAAGGAGGAGTGATAAGGCACTTTGTATAGGAAGATGTTGAGGAAGTAAATTTTTTGCCTCACTTCCTTGTGCATTATTTGCATATGGTTACAATATTCCTTACTGATTGGTTCATCTTTTGGGTCTTGACTCCCTGGTGCTAGTGTGTAGTGTATCTGAGCTGTAAGGTCAACATTCAAGACACACATCCTTCTCTTAATGTTAATTAATGCATATTTTCTATGTCTGTAATCTGGGTAAGCAACTTCTACTTGGAGTTTAGATGCTAAAGTGAATCCTGTTGACAGAATTTGGGTTGCACACTGTTAAAATTTAGCCAGAGCTCTTTAACTGTTGATATTTAGTAATGTAAAAAAAAAAAAAAATCTGTTACAGCAAAAATTATAGGACTTTTGTGTGCCTTCTTTTTTATTATTATTCAAGACACCTTGTTGTCTGAAAGGCTTCATAGAGTAAACTGTGACACTTCTGAGATGGTATGTTTTCACATATGACCTCTCATAAGGTGGAAGTTGAAAGGGAAGGCCTGACATAGCTTCTTCCCTTCGTGGTTTTGCTGGAAGCTTAAGTAGTATATAGAAATCAACTCAGAAAAAAACCAATTTCAGATAATGTAACCCTTTAAAAAGAAAAAGTTCGGGCCTTTTGTGCAAGGAGTGAAGTAGCCATTGTTACTTAAGATTTCATTTAGAGCTTTTAATTACTTTGCTTCTGTGACCCACCTCTCTATCTCTGTAGTGGCATAGAGCTGATGACTGGTGTTGCCTCAGAAGGTGATGTGAGAAAACACTGCAGTGTAAAAAATTACAATCATCTGAATGAAGATGATTATTTCTAGGGATCTGTTTTTCTTAACTGGGAAGACTTCCAGTTTTGTAAGCCTTATGTTTATTAATACAGTTCAAATGATGACCAAGTACTGGGGTTTTTTCATTAAAACAGTCTTTCTTTTTATCTGTTTTGTATCTTCCTTTCCAACCTCTCTGTTTTCTGTTCTTTTACTAAATAATATTTTTCAGCTTACACTTTGTCAGCTATTTTAATTTCTTTGGGTTGTATATTTAGATTGTTCATTCTTGAAGTGTTTTGGTAATGTAAATATATTTATAGATGAAATATTAAAACTACACCGCTTCATCTATCTACTGGTTTTGATGCATAGTCTCGCTTTTGTGAGACCATGAGCTTAGATCAGAAGAAATTGTGATTAGACTTCATCAGGCATTGTCTGGTCTGAGTGTAGGTTAACTGACAGCATGTTTTAATATGTTAGCGTTTTCTTGAACAGTTAATTTTATACAAAATTATACACCTCTTCACTTCTTCTAAAATGACACTGTGTTTAGGTGTGTAAAGCATTTAATTGTAATTTTAGAAAGGGTTTATGGCTTTTGTAGTTCAGGCTGTGGTCTTTCTACATTCTACCAATCCCAGTTAGACAAGTGCAGTTATTCAGAAACTAAATCTGTGTACTTTAAAATACATCCACCATCTTTTCTTCCAATGAAACATTTTAGGAACTCTAGGTACTGTTGAGTAAGAGAGAGTTTTCAGGTATCACAGTTCAGTAATCAAACCTTTACGTATAAGCGTTAATGTTCAAATACAGAGGATTGCGTCAGTAGAATTCCTTTCATATGGAAGAGCAAGTATCACTAGTACCTATGGTTTTGAGGTTATTTAATTTAGGTGGGGTTATTGGTAATGATGATTTTTTCAGTATCTCCTGTAAACTACTAGAATATTAAAAATAAGAATAAGTAAAGAAGTATTTGGGGAGCTGCCACATCTCTCCAGTATATATCTGTAGGATATCCATTGCACCAAAACCTTATGTAGTAACGGATTAATACAGTCAGTGATGCCCTTGGTAGTAGAAAGGAGCAGTGGATCAGTTAGAAATCTTTCTATGAATCTTCCTTAGACTTCTGGCCAGCACGAAGTATGTCAGTACTGTCCTGATTGCAGGGGTTCACACATAGATTCTAAATAACATAGGAAGTACCAATTTTGCTTCTTTATCTCTTTGTCAAGAATATCAACTCTGCAGGTGAATTTCTTGAACTGTTTTGCAATTCACGAAATGCTGCGGTCTGTTGGTTTAGTTGGTTTGATCTATTCATCTATTCCTTCATTTGTCTGCATGAGGTAGGTAGGAACTGCATCTTCAGTGTACTTTTTATTTTTTTGAAGATGCATGTACAACCCTTGCTTGGTACACAGCAGTTCTCAGTATCCTGCAAATATTTGTACATTGGAGCTAAGACAAAACCGAATGTTTTTAGAGCAAAGTGTTGAGGTTAAAAAGAATTAGGTTTGTTTGCCTTTAATTAAAGAAGAAGAAAAAGGAAAAACTGGTATTTGGAGCTCACTAGAATGTAGCCTTTGTTCTGACTCTTCAGGTTCCCAAACAAAATTTCCTGGGTTTAAGTGCTATTTTTAGCCTTAATTTTCAGTGTTCTCACTTACCGCTTAGATCTTTCATGCCAACAATGTTAATCATTGATAAGGGGTTGGGGGGATTGATCAGGTAAGAGAAGTTGTGTATTGGATGATTTGAGTGATCAGTCTGATACAATTACAGTGACATTGTTTAATTCCTTTTATTGTCTTTAATAAATCCGGCTTTCGGGGGTGTGGCTACATCTGAATACCTGCTCACTGCAAGATGAATATTAGCTTGCAGTCCCCACTTGGATGTTCAAATCATTGTTGGGTTTTTTGTTTGTTTGTTTTGGGCTTTGGTGTTCTCTTGCTTTGTTTTGGGTTGTTTGTTTGGTTTGTGTTTGTTTGTTTTTCTAATCTAGGATGAAACAGGTGCCTATTTAATAGACAGAGACCCAACCTACTTTGGGCCAGTGCTGAACTATCTCAGACACGGGAAACTGGTTATTAACAAGGACCTAGCTGAGGAAGGTAAGACATTTCTAAATATCCTGTCTGCTTGCCACTTGCTTATTGTTTTCACTTCTTTTGAGTCACCAAAACTAATTTAGAACAAGATGGCAAACCTTAATCAGTGTAGCATTTCGATCTGTTTCAAGCAAAACTGATAGGTATTATGCAGTTATAGTATATGGGGTTATTTGAGCGTTTTGAGTATGATTCCAGGTTTCACAACCCCCATTCTCAGTTGGAACGTAAGTATTCAAACAAGAGGGGAGATGCCTTTTATTGTGTAATCTTGTATCTTTCCTGTAGGACTGTGAAATATTTGGGTTTAGTCCTCTTTAAGCAAAAGAATGCTGCCTAGGAAGCAAGCTTTAGAAGATGTAAAGCAAACTAAAAGTGAAGTTCTGCCCCTAGCTTCTCCCTCCTTGCTCCCAGTTTGCATCAGTTTTACCCTAATGGAGGATGACTATTTTAAAATATATAGTAATAAAACTGTATTGATAGCATATTGAAGAAATTTATCAAAGAGAAATACAATTTAACAATACTAGGAGGAAATAGTATGAAATATAATTTCCATGTGCATTGTTAAGCATACTGTGTGTGGAGAACAGATAAGCCTTGAACATGTGAGTAGAAGCAGTATGTATCTTTAAGCTTTTGTTTCAGACTCTAAGATCTCAAATGGCAGGAAGAAAAATTTTCTGCTTGCTAGCAGCTGCAGAGCTTTTCAGTAGGATTATTTAAATTTCTCTTTTGCATTCCAGCCTGAGGCAGGGCCTGAGGTATGGTGGTTTATCAGTCTGCTGTGGAATGGTATCTGTGCGCATTTTTTTGTTTCCTGCCTCATTTTTTATGTGAAATAGCATCAGTTTTCTTTGGGATATTTTTAGGACAATTTTTTAGAATGAGCTAAACATTGAATTACGTGTACCTGAAAAGAAGCCAGAGTTGTTAGGTTGATAAATTATCGTATCGTAGGGAAAAATAAATAATTTTCTGTAGAGGGGATAATCTAATGAACTGGTTGGTGATTTTGGCTGGGAATCTTTGGTTACACTGTCTTCCCAAAAAATGTTTTCATACTAGGTGTACTGGAAGAGGCTGAATTCTACAATATCACATCTCTAATAAAACTGGTAAAGGACAAAATAAGAGAAAGAGACAGCAAAATCTCACAGGTGAGGCTGTTTTCTCGTGTGCTTTTGATTATTTGTTCTATGACACTTAGTGAGTGGGTTCCATTTCGTTTTTTATGTAACTGCTGATTTCCCCAGTAAGATACTGAATGGCTGCCTCCATCACTGCAGGATCTGGAACCACTTGTATACAAAGATTAATATTCTTAAGTGCTGCCAGTTGGCTTACAAAGTTCACAGATCTTGTTCAAAAACTGAAAACATTCTGAGTAGTTGTTCAAAAATGTCTGGTAATAGTAGAATTTGTCATAATATCATTTCTGGAAATACTTATTTTAGAGAACAGCTTTCGTAGAACATATCTTTCTCATTTACTTTTAGATGCTCTGAATATGATGAGGTTGCCTAACTATGGTATAACTGCTGTTTATACAGTATGTTTATGCAGCATACATACAGATGCTGTTTTGCTCCCTTCATATGTTTTTGTAGCAAAGTTACTTTCTTTATTTGTAATGCTCTGTGACTGAGAAGGTTGCCTCTTCTCATAGCAGCTCATATTCTCCATGAAAGCGAGTATGATATGGTTTGTTCTTTAACTCTGCTAACTCTTTAACTCTCGGTTCTTTGACTGAGTCTTCATGGAGATATTACAAACTTACGTTGCCAAATTTCTCTTGAAGCCAGGTTGTGGGATCGCAGGGTTGCTCTGATAGCATTTCCTGTAGGTCTCAGCTAAAATGGTCCTAATTATTCATTGCTCTGGGTGGGTTCAAAGTGGTGTTGCTTACCATTTCTAGAGAGTAAGGGCAACTTCAGACAAGTCACAAACATAGTGAATTCCATGCCCTATTGAGCATCTTCTATTTCTTCTTGAAGGTGCCAGTCAAACATGTCTACAGAGTGCTGCAGTGTCAGGAAGAAGAACTCACTCAAATGGTTTCCACAATGTCCGATGGCTGGAAATTTGAACAGGTAAAAAATCCATATGGGGTATAGTTACATAGTCTTCTAAAAAATGAGTTTTGTGAAAGAGGAATATAAATTAAATTCCATGCATCTTTTTAAATTCAGTAATTTTCAGAATTTGGATAAACATACACAGCTAAGTTAAATGTGACATTTGTGTTTGCCCTTATCATAGAACAAAAAAAACCCCGTAGCTTTTCAGGCAGTAAATTTAGCTTACTTTCTATAAAAACAGCTGCAACATGTCTGAAATGTAATTCTTCAGTGTCTACACGTGAGCAGTTGAAGGGTGAATCAATCAGAATTAACCAATACAAGTTTATATGAATGGCAGGTTAGATATGAAGAGCTCTGGGTGAAGGAGATGAGCTTGGGAGATAAATGTTTGCCAGGCCCAAAGAGTGGTTCTTCAAAAAAAAAACTGGTACGCAAAGGAGGGTGAACTTTAACTGTGTGGATGTGAAGCTTGATAGCTGTGAGCTGTGTGAATGTTTTTGTTCTTTGCAGTGCATAAAAATAGCTTTGTGTGTACATTCAAGAGCACACCGTAAAATCTCGAGATCTGTTATCTTTGATAACCTCTGTAAGTAAGAAGTTAACTGTACAGCTTCTTCACCCTCCACATTCCTAATCCAGCAGAATATTTAAACTGCATTGGAGCAATGAATCTGTTAAGTCTGAAACACAAGTGTTCATCTGCTAGCACCTTTTTCAGTGTCTGATGCCTACTATGGGAGAAATTGAAATAAGCATGAGCCCATTATCCTGAGCAGTCTCACTCTAATAACACAACAAAGCAACATTTAAAAATTGTTCATGACACAAAGGTAAAAGAGAACATTTTGTTTATATTTGATAAAATGTGTAAGGTGCTAGTGACATGGAGACAGCCATGAGCAAATAGACTAAAATGGCACAGAGAAAGCTTTTTATGCTTCAGTACTCTGCTTCAAGTATTACCAGGTCTGTTTGCTGTGCCAGAAGCTAAATGTTGTTTAAGTCCCTGAAAAAAACTCTCCCTTAATGCACATGACTGTTTTTTGGCCAGTGCATTGAAAAAGGTTTTTCAACGTTCTTCTCTGTCATGAGAAACTATCTTTCATTACAAATAGAGCTCCTTTACTTTTTAGCAGATTAAATGACACCATGTCTTTTACCTATCCTAAACCCTCTGTGGATATTGTATTTGGGAGTAACACTGCTTTGACAGTGCAACTGCTGAAAGACCTATTATAATCTCTTTTAGAACTGGAAGAATCCAGTGGTTTTCTTGGATATTACATCCTTGTTTCATCCAGCTTTCTCCCTACTTCCTCCCTCTCCCCCGTTGCACACTTTTAGACACATAGTTTGAAGTAGATAAACACAACAGCTGTATGATCTCATAATATTTAGCATCTCATTACCTCACTCTAGGCCTTTCCCTCCTTTTTACTGCGGACCTGCTCGTAGCAGACGTCATTCACTTGAAACAGGATTAGAATATTGTGCATAAACAGTTTTATTGTTAATATCTTCAAACACTGTAGCATTTCTGTCATTTTTTCTATGCCCATGTTGCTCAGCAGCATGCTTTCTTTCAGAAGCAGTCTTTGAGGCAGTACCCACCATGCTGTGTATGTGAATAAAGATGGAATCATCAGCTTTTTTAGAGGAGTGATATTCTTACGTACTGAGAGTCCTTGTGCTCTAAGCTGCATATAACATGTTCAAGTGATTGGTTTTGAAAAAAATATTTTTTTACGCTTAGCATTTCGAAATTTTATTGTTAAATATGATTGGATCTGGTTATTAAACAGGAGTGGAAGATGCTGAACTGTTGGTGCACTTATGCGGATGTATCGATGCCCTTTTCCAAAGAACACATGCGAAAGCTCTGCTAGAACAGTGCAATTATGCATTAGTCCCAGTCCAAAATCTATTACCAAAAGTTGTGCTGCCCCCACTTCTGTTATTTCAGTAGTTTATTTTGTAGAGGATTTTTAGCTTCAATTGTTACCTCTTTAGGCAATCAGAAAAACCCAGTATTTTGGCAATACAGCAGAATAAAAAACTGGGGGCTATACAAAATGGCTAAATACAAAGGCTTTAGACAGCAGCAGTGTTGGTCATGTAAACGTTAATGTTTAATATAACCTGTCACCATAATGCAGTCTTAAATATGTTCACTGTATGAGGAGGATGGTGTTTAACTGCTGTCTTCAAAATTATTCCCATACAATAGCAGGATGTATATCAATTTACTATTCATCGGCCTTCTCATCTGTCATAATCTCCAGTTTGCTCAGAATAGGCAATTGTTGTCTAACTCTTCACGCTTAATTTAAAGTTCTGATCTCTCTCAAGTGCACTGACAGGCTTTGCTTTAATTTAAATGGGCTGGGAATTGCCATGTGTTATTAAGGTAAAATATGTTTTGTAATAAGAGGTTGAGAAATTTAGCTGAGGTTGAACTTTAAATTATTGGATGTTTGGCCTGGTGTTCTTGGTCGTGATTTTTATGGGAACAAGACAATTTTTTACACTCCAGTTATTTTCTTGGATCTTCTGTAAATTACTCCTTCTAAAACTAATCTAGACCACTCAACCTTTCTTCCTCTTGTTGACTTCTTTGTATTTTATCAATATTTGGAACAAGATGAAGTTCTTTAATACCCAGGCTTTATATATTGCTTTACGTAACACCTTCCAGTCTTATATCCATGTTACCTTCTCTACTTGTCAATGTATGACAGGAAAATAATGCTCACTCTCATATTGCACCAAACTTTGTTTTTCAGAGTAGTTGGCTACAACACAGTTATATGGGGAGTTTTCTGTCTTCTTATCAGTAACTCTTAATTTCCCTTTAAATTAGAAAGGGCTTTGCAACTGCCTCAGTACATTTTACGTTGAAATGAAAGTTGTAGCTTGATAGCAACCTGTTCTAGTGGCAAGTAAATGTTACCTGAACGTTTGAGCTCATCTTGTACAATTTGGATAGCAGTATGTGCTTCAGCTTTACAAAGGTTTTTTTTTTGTGTTTTGCTTTGATTGGTTATTTCAGCTTGTCAGTATAGGTTCCCAGTACAGCTGTGGCCGGGCTCAGCAGTCAGAGTTTCTGCTGATAGTGTCACGGGAAGTGAAAGGGGAAGAAAGATGCTTCCAGAAATGCTGCAGTGAGGTGTGTCACACCATTCTTTTTGCCCTCACACTGATATGCTTGGCCTCCTTGCATTTCTGCTGCTTTCAAATCATCCCACTTTTTTTCTGGATGTACAGCACATAGTAGTTTGTGTGTATTTGTGACTAGCTTTTATTTATATTCACGATATTTCATTACACATTATGAATGTCCACATTGTAAAAATAGTAGAAAAACAACCAAACAAAAATCCCTTGGTTATTTAGTTAAAGGTTTTTCTTAAGAAGAGTTCTTACCTCCTCAGTAGATAACTTCTTTTCGTTAAATTTTCCTCTAAAGTTAACAGCCTTTGATCCATACTTGTTAAGTAAGAGGTACAATTCAAACCTAGGGAGCCCTAAAAATACATCCTTGAGTTCACTGGATTCAGAAGGGGACATTTCTGGTAAACTGGGACAATGATTAGTTCATCCACCAAAGTTAAGTTCTGAGTTTAAATCCTTTATTTCTGGTAACTCCGAACTTAACTGTTTTTTTAGGTGGATGAGGTATGTTCAAACTGGAATAACGAATAACAGGAGTTTTTTATAAGTAAAATATGGAAGAGTGAGGGGAGAACAAAATGAACAGTTTTAAGTCTTGTCTCAAGTTGAAAAAACATCCTGTGTGTTTCCTTGGCTTTATTGTTTTGTTGTTTTGGGGTTTTTTTTCCATCCTGAAAAATTTTCCTGAAATCCAAATAGAGAATCCTAACTTCATTCGTTCTCTCTTTTTTTTTTTTTCAATCCTTCCTTCTCCCCTTGTTCTGCTTTTTTGATTGCTGTGTTACTTCCTAATATTCCTGAGTTGGGGAAGGATTTTTTGCTCTCCGTAACATTGGAGGCAGTTTCCAGTTCTTTACATATCTGTGCTGCATTTTGATGTGTTGTATGTGAATTGATTTGGGAAGCTGGTGCTCCGTAGTTTTTTCATCAATAAAATGCCTGGTGTACTTGCTCTTTTTCTCGCAACATGTATGGTTATTTAGTCTGAAAGATGAGTATAACATTATGAAGATAACATGACAGTGAAATGGCTTAATAAACACAAATCTTTGCCTATGACTATATATGGACACTTAATCATGCAATTCTAGATTTGAAACCTGGACTGTTACCCAGCTTTATTCCAGAATCTGCTTTCAACGCTGTCTGTTTCTTGCAGTTGTATAGGTAACACTTGGAATGTGAAATGTGTGGCTTTCAGACTTCTGGCAACAGAGGAAGAATTGTGGCTTGTTAGGGATGTGTAGGGTACAGGCAACATGATGTTATTCATGCGTTCATGGCCTAGATAGGTCAGAGTAAAAGTCAGCATTATAAAATGGAAGATGGGGAAGGCATTGAAGAAATCGATGCAGGTATAAAATAAAATAAAAATTATAATTTGAAAAAAATGAAGCTTTGAAGTCTGACTATTGCATTAAGAGACCTGCAATAAATATTCTTTGGGGCCTGGTGTCAGTCATCAGTGCTGAGTTTTAAGAGCTGATGTGCGTGTATCTTCATAACCTTTTGCAAATCCTTTGGGAAGGCAGAACAAATGCATTATATGTCTAAAAGGCATAGAGCCCATTCTTAGATTCATACCACTTGATTCTGTAAAAAAAACTGAGTGGAGGATTTTCTTTAATTCTATTAGCTGATAGTATAATTTAAAAAAAAAGGACAGTTTTTTAAAGCTTTCTAGTGTACAAGAAGTTCACATCTGAAATAGAAGCAGTAATATTCAAAGTACAAGAATATTTAAAATAGAATTTGAGAATAATTGTTACAGAATTTACTCGGTTTTGAGAATCAGACCATCGCAAAATAGAGAAGGAAATTAGTAGTGGTGAAGTAGTAGAGTTAGTTAATATGAGTAGCTCCAGTGGTAAGCAGAGGAAGAAGAACAAGAAGAGGAAGAAGAAGATTGGGCTGCTGTTCGTGCAAGCTGGAGTGGTTATCTGAGATGGCAATACTATTGCTGATTTGTCTGATAAATGTACTATATAGATTTTGAATCAATGTTATTAAACCGTTATAGCAAATCTGGATAGGCATATTACTGAAATGTGTCTGGTTTTGAGATCTGTCTCAGTTCAGTTAGGCATGAGATTAGTTCACTTCAAAAATAAGGTTCCTTATTCTGAGACAGGAAATTCCTTGTTGGGATTTCGTTGTCTTTTCAGGAAAATCGTGACCTCTATTGGCACGACAAGCAATAACTGTATTTCTGTTGATTTAATAATAGTAAAAGTAATGCTGCTTTTCATTCCTGCCTTTTTGTAGCTGTAGCTGACAGCCTACTAGTACCATCACCCTTATTCCATGCAAATGGTTATGGATCCTTATCTAGTGAATTTTCTGTGATAAGTAGCATTGGCATTTTCCTATGCTCAGTTCTGACACTGTTGGGGCTCGCAGGGATGCTTAAACAGGATCACAGTGCTTTAGTAAGGAGTGTAATGAAACAAGTCATGGAAGGAATAAACCAATGCAGAAAACCAGATATATGCATGTATACGTACATATGTATATGTATATATAAAAACATACAAATTTAAGGAATTTACAGTTTCAACATGTTTTTTTATCCTTCCTTAAGTTTTTGGTCATTTAAGCCACATGAAGCAAAAACAGTTTGTCCTTTCAGAAAGTCTGAGAAACAGTAGTCTGAATAATCTGAAATTCTTTGGCCTGTTTTTCATACCTCAGATTACTCTGATCTGTTGTGGCTTCTTTTGGGGGGGTGGAATGGGGGTAGTAGTGTGGGGGCAGACAGAAATGTCAGGGAGGGTCTTCCAGTTTATCAGCATCCTTCTTAGTGTTGTCACCAGTACTGGAAATAATGAAGTGGCTTTTGGAGTAGGAGTGCTAAAACACTGCTTTATTTCTGATCTCAGTTCCTGACCGAACAGTTCAGTTCTAATCTGCAATCATTTTCCATTGCTTCTTTTTCTGCCATCCACCTTGTTGTTGATGCATTTCAGAAAGCTACAATGAAATTTCTAGCATGCAGTTGCTACTATGCAAATTATACATTTTTAGCTGCACACATATGAAACTGCTTACGAGAGTATCGTGAGTTGGAGTTTTGAGGAACTTGGGTCTAATTCTGCAAAATTGACTTTATCAACTGATCAGTAGGGCAAAAAGTCTTTAGATGTTTTGCAGTCCGCTAAATTGATAGTCCTATCCAACTGGCTAAAAGTATTCAATCTGCCATGTCTCCTAAAAAGACTTACGTGCAAGAAGTTAACTTACGTGGTTGGATTATGGAGCGTTTGTTAGTAGCTATCAACTGAGGACCTGTCAACCTGGTTGAAACAGGATTGATGATCATTTGGCTGATGTTTGGGTCTTGTGTGGTATCTACTTTCAGAGAGGTCATTTATTTCTTTAGAGTGTCAAGAAGTAAAGAAGTATTTTTCTTTCTAGTAGTTATCATAGTAGTTACCTGATATCGAGTTGTTGCCATTTTGCAAGAAGAAGAGACAACTGTATACTAATTAAGTTGTATGCTTGAATTTTATTCTTCAAACTTCTCTTCAGAGAAGGTGAATTTTGCATGGCTTTATTTAAATATGTATGCAAACCTTCTAAATGTTTTCTAGCCTTTAAGTGGGTTAAAAATACTGTTTAATGTCCTACCTTTTACCTTAATAATTGAAGCAGGTACTGTATTTGTACTAAATGGTTTGTAATTGCTATATAATGTATAGCGTAAACTTTGTACCACTTTGTTGGGTTTAAAACCAACTTAGCTGCTATTTTTTTCTGAAAATTTGTGCGTGATATTTTTGTTGATAGGGAAGACAATCAACAAATCATCTCAATATATGAAGTAAATTTGGGTTGATTTTCCAGCTTTTCAGTAGACTTTCTTAGTTCATCTTGTGCAACTGAGAAACTAGTTACTCCATGGGTTTTCTGATTCTATATTACACAAATACGTTATGGCGCAGACTGCAGAGTATTCATTGCGAAAGATTAGCTGACTTAACATCTCAAGGTAAATGGTGCCTTTATATGCGTTGGTGCTTCTAAAAAACCTGGGTGTTTGTAACTTCATTACATAGTTTTGGTTGAAAAAATGTCTTTAACACAATAATTTTTGATCGGCCTGTGTTCATTACTGACTATGTATATATTTTGCAGAACTAAAGTGATGTTAGAAGAGGAGGAGGGAGGGAAGGTTTCTGGTGATCACACTCATTGTAGTTAAAGTACGTAAATTGAGTGTGATGAATTTTGATGGCCAGCACTGCTCATGGAAGGCTGTGCCTTGTACGCTGTAATATCATCAGGCTCCAAAAACTTTGTCATTGCCTAGGCCTGGCATCAAGTTGATTCATTATGCAGACACACTGCCTGCTGCTCTTGGTAGACATTGGCTCTGTCCGTCTGCGGAAGTGCTTGCTTGGCTGTCTTACTGCAGTGCAGGAACATCTGAACATCTCTCTCCTCTCCTTAAAAGTACAGTGAGGCTTTGCTTTCTTCTGACATTGCTATATGGAAGCTGCTGTTAACCCTGGTCTAGCTTCAGTTTTTGTTAGGTGGGTGAATAGTTTTATCCCTTAAGTACAAACTCTGGATCAGGATTTCATCTTCATCTTTCATGCTTTAACAGATCCTTTGCTTTCTTTGGTGTTCTGCTAGACTAATGGTACTACACTATTTGTCTTTACAGAGATAACTACAGTGTTTTAAGTGCTGTTGCCGAAAAAAAATAAGTTAGGCCTTTTCTATGTAGCCATTTCTAGAGCACTTTAATGGTACAGTAGAGATTGAGGAGTAGGGCAGTCTTACTGTATGTGTGCGGTGATTTGGTAGATAGATTCAATATAGTTTGGGTAGTGACAAATTTATACAGTGTATCTGTGCAACGGGTTGATTTTTAGGGCTTTGATCTGTGTCAGTAGATCTGACATTATCTTGTAGATCACACATTATCTTGTGCTTTTGAAATAAGGCTTTAAAATAAACGAACCAGCCACATCTGAATTGAATCTGGTGTAGAAAGGCAGGCTATGTAAAGCTTCTAGCATTAGGTAAGTGTACTGTGTGTAAGGTAAGACAATTTCTGCCACTTGATAAACATGCTGCGTAAGAAGTAGTACTGATATTGAGTATATTCTTCTTTCTCAGTAAATTGTCATTTATCATTCAATATAGAGACTCTGGAGACTTGTAAATATGTCACATTTCATTATACATGGCTTCTGCTTGTAGCGCTTCCTTAATTAGCTTCCTTGTAGCAGTATGTATGAATTTCAGATGTTAATCGTGTTGTCCCACCGTACTGTGTCTTGCTGTTTTCCAGTCAGATGCAAATACTGTGTGTGTTCATTCAAAATATGTTTTAATAGAAATGCCGTTATTCTGTAAGTAGTGATGGGTATCCGTTCAGGCTAAAGAGGTTCCCGCATGCAGCCATTTACATGTTGAATCATGCCACGTTAAGATACCACATACAAACTTTAAAAATTAACTTTGGAGGATAGGAAGGTTTCCAGTAAATAACAGAAACAGGGAACAGGCTACTCCGCAGCCTTTTCTTTCACAGGATAATTATAACTGTAAATCATTAATTCTGTAACTGTTTAAAAAAAGCTGTGTTTATCTTATCATCAGAGTGTGTATTGTCAATGTATTTGTCAGCATCAAAACGTATTTGCATTGGAGTGGAGAATCATGCTTCAGGCACAACGTACAGTCTGAAGAGAGGAGCGTTTGTACTAATCATGAGACTTTATGGAATTTGTTTTATGTGGAAATACAATTGACCTCTTTTTATTAATCTTTCAGCTGGTCAGTATTGGTTCTTCCTATAACTATGGCAATGAAGATCAGGCTGAATTTCTATGTGTTGTCTCAAAGGAATTGCATAACACTCCTTATGGCACAACCAGCGAACCCAGTGAAAAAGCAAAGGTGAGTTCCTAGGCACTGGACTAAAGAAATGGTGTTGAATTGGGTGGGCTTCACAAGTCATGATAGATCTACCTCTGTTCCGGACCATTATTTAATTGTCCCTTTTTCAAGACTAATCATGATTCTTGGTCCATTGTATGAGGGACTGCAAATGGTACAGTCAGCATACGTCTGTTATGTGTGCCTGAATTATTTAAATACAACACTCTTTTTTTACTTTTTTTACTTTTTCAGTACCTGGTTTTTTTCAGGTATTGGCAGATATTTGCTCTTTACAGCTGAGAATCTAGGTTTTGTTTCTTACTCATTTGAATGACACCGGTTCAGTTAAAACTTTTTCTTGCTTGACTTCAGCTGAAGAAATCTTACTGTCAAGAATGGAACTTGTAAGATGCTGTCTCTGTAAAACAGTCATGTGCAATATGTTATAAAACAAGGGTACTTGTTAATGTTTTCAGGGTTCTACCAAGTTTACTTTCTGTAACCAACTTTACAGAAAGATTGTAATGGGCATGGTATCATAGCATTTTACTCAGTTGTATTTCAGAATTTGTACAATGGAAAACGTAAAACCACAGTTGACTAGCCATAAGGCAGAGCAGTTCTGCAATGTAAGTGTATTCAGTGTCATGCATAGTGAACAGCTTTTATCATCGTATTGCTGCTTTGTATGAGGAGATGACTACAGACAAACTGGAAACTCCTGTAGTTGGCTTAAAAGCTTTTGATTTCCCCTATGTAGATGGAAAACAATTGGTAAAACATCAAAGCTTGCTTTTTCAAGAATCACCTTCAAAGAAATTGATTCTGAAATAATGCTAAGAATGGATCTGAGTCTTGGTGCTGAGGCCTCAAATAGATAAAACTCCATTACTTTCCATGCTTTGTAGCATGCTTATGCAGCTACACGTATGGAGTAATTTTTATAATTTGCACTATAAAAATACTCCAAGCCGTATGTTTGATTCCTAGTGAAATTAGTAATTTACGTTCGTCACTGTTGAGATAAACGTTCCAAAGAGTTGTAAGGGATTACTGTAGTCAGGGGTAAACAGTGAAACTGGGTGAGCCACGTGTCACTCTTTTAAACCCCTAGTTAAGGTCTGCTTTTGCCAGGATGCTTGAGGAAGACTTTGAAAGTTGACATGTTAGAGGTGTGTGTTAATAATTTAGGACTGAGATACCTATCTGAAATAAAATGTGGAATTCTAAGAGCCTAATAAACATCTTCATAAGGAATGGTAGTGCATCTTCAGGTAATTTCAGAAGTTGCCAGAGTTACGTTGCATCCTTAATGTAAGAGAAATATGGGTGAAATGCAAGTGTTAAAGACAAAAAACAAAAGCTAGTTCAGACTGCATTACAACTGTCTAAATTGAGCAGTGCTGAGAGAGGCTGTCTTAGGCCTCTCCATTGATGTGCTGCTTGGTCATTGTTTCAGAGATGAGAGCAGAGCATCATTTGACCACTGTGATGAATAGGAATACTGTTAATTTTGGTTGGAGATATAAACATTCACTCCTTTTGTCCTGGAAGAGTTAAGCTGTTGCTAGCCATTAATAGGCAATACTTGAAGAATAATTCTTCTATATATTATGTTTCTAAAAGATCATTTTTTTGCATGTAGGTATATGTTTTGACTGGGAAAAAAAAAGGAAAAAGAATTTTTTTTTTCTTGAGAGGTTTCTGACAGCTGTGTTCAGGAACCTTGACTTTGGGAGCTATCTCCATAGTTCCCTCTTAGCAAGCATTATCCTCTAGTCTCAGTAGCGTCTGAGTTGGTCTTCATGAAGTTCATATGATTGAAACTCTGGTATTCACTGTTACGTACAGAATAATACGTTCAGGTACTGGGACTGACTTTTAGATGCCATAAGAAAGTCCTCATTACTTTTACAGCAGAATGAGTTAAAGAGAAAAAAAAACTGCCTGTATGTAATTTTTATTGACAGGCACTTCGGTTTTAGTTAATAGTCCTGGATTTTCAGAATAGGAGGAGGTATCTTCTGATAGCCATCTAATCAAGCTTCACCTTCATTCCTCCTTAGGAACTTTTTTCTTGTGTTTTCTTTTGTTAGTTAACAGTCAGCATAGTAAGTTAGTAGATGACGTCTGTGTCACCTCCTAATACACCTAAGCAAAGGAAATTCACCTTAATGATTCCAGTGGCTTTTACTGGTAGCCATGGCACAACCAAAAGATAGTATTCCCACAAGCATTCTTTTCTTTCATACCACTTTGTTGACCTGACTATTGGCTTCTATCTGCTGACTTCAGGATATTTGGAAGAGGAAATTGTCATGAAATCTGTTACATTCTTTCTTGAAATGGTCATCTGTCATACATTTTATACAAGGAGTGGAGGTCCCAGGTAAAAGTGAATAAATGTCATTGCCAGATGCTTCAGGTGTAAGTGGATTGTACTTTGTTGAAGCGCTGACTCACTTGCAATCTCTTCTTTTCCCTTCCTTCTTCTATACGTGCTGCATGCTGCATGACACTCAGAGTGAGGATGAAGAAACGGATTACGATATGAATGACTCAGATTAAGTGTAAATGTCATGGTGAGCACTAGCTGCCCTAGGATTTTAACCAGATGCTTTTCTGCCCCATCCAATTCCCACCCCTACTAGTGCTGTCCTTCAGCTAGTCCTGGTGGTGTGTGTGTGTTTGTGATTATAGTTGTGGCATGGTGAGCAAAGATAGAATTCCCGTTCTGGATATTGCTTCTTTGACAGAATAATTAGTGTTGCTTTTATAAACTGTATTGTGAGTAGCTCCTTTAAAGCTTTGCTGAGAAAGAAAGTTCTTCATGTAGATTCTAGGGCCAGAATTGCTTTTCATTCTGATTTTATGTGCACCGGCTTTTCTGTCAAGTGGGTTTTTTACATGTAGAGGGATCTGATACAAACTTACCGTATACATTTTCAGTAAATGTCTGATTTGGCAATAATTTAACAAACTTGATTGAAGTGCAGCATAGTCCAAGGGTGGTCTTATCTGATAATTTTGAAACTAAGGGTTTTTTTAGTAAAGATGTGGCAAATATAAGTAAATAGTGTGATCTTGGTGCTACAGTTGTATTTATCACAGGAAACAACTCTGGGGAGGGATCCTTTCCACTGTAGTTTGACATCTGATTGAAGATCAAGTTACGTTAAAAGTCACAAGTGGAAGAGCAAAAAAAAAAGCTACGTCTGAAAAAACAACTTAGGCACTTCTCCTAACGTGTTTTTAAGTACCGGTCATATTTATTCCGCTCTCTAGTTTCTAGAAGATAACATACCGTTGAATGCTCGGCGGTATGGTGTGGGTGGTCACTTGAGCCTGTATAAATTGAAGATGTTTACCATTGCATGAGATTAAACTTCAGCTTCTCACCTATACACCTGAACTTTTTAGCTGTAAAGCAGCCTTTCACTTATCTCTGAAGTGTGGACAATGCTCTCAGGCACATGGTGTGATTCTTGAGGTTGTCTTGTGCAAGGCCAGGATCATCACTTAATGATCCTTGTGGGTCCCTTCCAACTCAGGATGTGCTGTGATTCTATGAAGTTGCTGCACATGGCTGAAGAAGAACCTACATTGTTTTCTGAAATGATGCTAAGAGAAGCTACTGCTAGGGTAGAGTAAGGCCTTTTGCCAGGTCTTCAAGAATGGATCAAATCTGAAGCTTTATTGAAACAAAGTAAACTGGCACTCTCCTGTAATTGAATGTAATGTTCTTAAGCTGCCTGACAGGCAAACAGTCCTTAAAACACTTTTCTATCAGCAGCAGTTTTATTTTGAGTGGGAAGACATAGTTTTCCTGTTCTGCTTCCCTAAGAAGCAATCACACTCAGGCCCCTATAATACGAGAGTTCATTCAGCATTGTTTAGAATTTATAAGCCAGCTTTGGATCTGGTGCCTCTGAAGGGAAAATAGAACAGAAATACGAAAATAAGGAAAATTCTCTGTACAGCAGATCTGTGCTAGGCTTGGGACAGTCGCCAGTATCAGTACAGACTGGGTGATAGATGGATTTACTGCAGCATTGCAGAAGACTTGGGGATACTGGTGGATGAAAACGTGACTATGAGCCAGCAATACTTGCAGACTAGAAAGCCAGCCATCCAGGACTGCAACAAAAGAAGCATGGGCAGCAGGCTGAGGGGAAGCGATTCTCCCCCTCAAGTCTACTCTCATGAAATCCCGCCTGGAACGCTGCATCCAGCTCTGGGATTCCCAGTACAAGAAAGACCTGTGAGAGTGAGTCCAGAGGAGAGACACGAAAATGGCCTGCGGGCTGGAACACGTCTCCTGTGAAGACAGGCTGAGACAGTTGGGATTGTTAGGCCTGGAGAAGAGAGCCCCAGGGCCGATGTTAGTGCATTTCCAATACTTAAAAAGCCTTATGAGAAAGACAGAGAAAGACTTTTTACTGGAGCTCATGGTGACAGGACAAGGAGTGAGGATTTTAAACTGAAAGAGGCTAGCTTTAGATTGGATATAATGATGAGCATATTCTTTACCATTAAGGTGGTGAGACACTGGCACAGGTTGTCCAGAGAAGCTGTGGCTGCTCCATCGCTGGGAGTGACCAAGGCCAGGTTGGATGGGGCTTGGAGCAACCTGGGACAGTGGAAGGTGTCCCTGCCCATGGCAGGGGTTTAATGAGATGATCTTTAAGATCCCTTCCAACCCGACCCACTCTATGATTCTATGATTTCCCCTTCAGTAGAGGTAAAGGTTACAGAAGAAGTACCAAGAAAAGTGTGTTAAAATATCGCCTGATGGAATAGAATTTTCTGCTTTGTGTTGGGATTACTGGCTCTGTAAAGTGTGCAAAGTTCGGTGTCCAGTTCTGGCTCAGGTTTATCTTATTGCATGTGTTCCTGATGCTACAGAAAATAGTTCTAAGTCTATTAATCTTGCAAGTACTCTTCTAGGAAAGAATGAACTCAAATACTTCATATTAAATCGGAAAAATTAGCAAAATTAATAGATCCGGTAATAATTTTCTAGTTGAACAGGTATTTGTTTCAGCCGTGTTTTTGTCTCTGTTGGATGTGGTTTCACTTACTGACTCCCATTTTCTGGGTCAGACTGTCATCCTCTATTGTGGGCGTCTACTCCAGCACTTTGTTCTCCACTCTGACCAACAGCAAATACTTGGGGAAGGAGTTTAAGTATGAAGCATTTATGATGTCTACTCCTGATATATTTCCCCACCTTCCAGTAAAACTCAGTTTGGGAATTTTGACCTTCATCCAGGTCATTGTATGGAAGCTACAATGACACTGTAATACCATGAGTTGGTATCAGTGTCACCGTCTTCTGTAAGTTTATCTAGTCCCTTTTGCATGTATTACACAAGCAGTTTCTGAGTAATTTACAGAGCCTTTTTTTTCCCCACAGAATTCACTTACATCTTTCCTGCAGTTTCATATGAAATGCATTTTGCTTAGTACGCATAGTAAATTATCTTCATGAAATAAGTAGTGTTTGCTTCTAAAATATATCTTAAAGGCCGGTGGAAAATGTCTTTCTCTATTCTGGAAATTTTTCAAAGTAGTTGCGCTGACATCTGGCTTCGTAACTTCAAAACAATAATGCTGAATTTGAAATGAAAAAAAAACTGTATGCACAAAGCTAGATCCAGGTGTAGGAGGGAGTACAGTAAGCAAGTGATGAAGTGGATTTTTTTTTTTTTTTTGAGCTAATACCACACTGCCTCTGAACTGTCCCTGAGCCACACAAATGGTAATGGGATTTTTAGGAACTCCAGCCCTTAAAAAATTCCATGCAGTTTCGCGAAGCAGGTGAGACCTTGCTTGACTTCAGTCATTATGAAAGCCGTAATAGCCATTTTAACGGTACTAAAAGGAAACCAAATACCTAGACTTTTAAAATATAAAACCATACTTAAACTGTTGCGCTGTATTAAGCGATTGCCAGCCTTTACCCTGCAAGCACAGAGATTGAAGTGTTTGTGTGTGCTGGCAGATTCTGCGGGCTGGAACGTGCTGCTGAGTGTTGTAACATCAGGCTACACGAAGATCATCATAGAAGGAAATTCCATCTTGAAGGCGGCTCTGCCGTTGTCCGGGGATCGTGCCTTTGCTTTCTTTCAGCTTTTGAAATCGAGAGCCCTTCACAACACTAAGAAAACTATCAAGAAGCAAAAGAAAATGAAGTATCATAAGACTTTTACTTACAGATTAACATTCTTAAGTACTTGTGCTCAGTACGTTTGAAGCTTTGCTTAATGCTTTGTTAGCCTTTTGTCATGATTGGTTTTACAGCCTGCTGACACAGTTCTAGAGTACTACACAGCCCGAGAGTTGATCATTATTGCTGGTTGTGATTCAGTTTAGAGCAGCAACATTAAAGTATTGTTGCTTGAACGGTCAGTCCTAAGACTTGGATCCTTTCCTCTCTGGAGGAGCCAAAAAAAACTGCAACAAAAAAGGAGAAAAAATGGTCAAACTTGAAGTAGAATGGGTGTTGTTGATTTAAATCTTGCCAGGATGTACTTGGCCCTTAAAAACTTCTCGCATCATCGCACCCAGTGTGCCATTTCTGCACATTTTGATTTGCTAGTTCATGTTTGCAGTGCTAATTTATGGAACACAATTTATATCTGAAACTTCAGAAAGTTAAGGGCATTTTACTGCAACAGGAAAAAATGAAGATTAAATTCATTTTCTAGTAAAGTGCCCAGGTTAACTTACCACATAGGACCTCAGGATCTTCCGGACTAGGTTGAGGTGCAATGGCTTAGTTTTACAATTGCCAGCTCTTAAGTCTTATTAATGTATTAATTATTTATACTAATAATACTCAATTCCTAGCAGTGTTTTACATCTGTTTTAATGGTATTAGATGGTAGACATTGTACATATCAATCTGTCTTTTTTCAGCTTTAAAGCACAGACCCCAGGAATGTCCTCGAACCAGATCCCTGACACATTACTGGTTATTTAAAATAGTCATTATGTTGCTCTTTGATCTCCATGCTTTAGGAATGACAGTGAGCTAATTTTCATTTATAGAATTTTTATTGGTCTATTTCAGATTTTGCAAGAACGAGGTTCCAGAATGTGAAGACAGTATTGAACGGTGACAATTTTTTTTCTTTTATTCGAAGACCCAGTGAATTGTCACACTGAAGAGGCTCGGCTGCAAAAGAAAAAATCTGATTTAGACAATTTTCTGTTGATCTGGGTTCAACCATATTTGCCTATAAGCTGGCGTCAACTTCTGGAAGCATTGCGAGATTACATAATGGGAATAGATGGTGTGGGAGTGTGTGTTAAGTTTTGGTTGTAGTGCATGGTTGTACTCTCTCGTTGGCTGATTGACACCGGTCATTTGAAAAGAAATGACCATGCACTCATATTTTCCTCGGAGACATGTAGCACTTGATGTCTGGTGCTGGATGACCCAGTGTTGATCGGTTTGGAGACATTTTCCTACTAATCATTGTAAACCTTAAAAGGACAATGTAATTGGTGCTACACACACACACACTCACACACACACACAAATGTTACAGCCCACAAATGCAAGTATTTGGGCATACATTGTTTTAGACTCAGTGTCAGCCCCAGTTGACTGTATTATACTGCACATTCCTTATGGCTCTGTGACATAATCTATTATGTAATAACAGCCTAGGAGATCAACTGAAGCTAGCATGTGTAAAAGTTACACAACAGAGAAAAGTTTTCTCTGAAGGGTGTATATATTGACTGGATGTATAGCTTATTTTAATACCCAAAGGGAAGACTAAACTCAGAGAAAATGGCCTTCATCTGAGTTATTCTTGATGTTCCCTCTGTTAAAACAGTCTCCTGCAAAAGTTATGCTCCAGTCCTGGTCACATGCTTGAAAGGGGAATCAAAATTCACTTAAAATGACCAACTGAACATTCTGTTTCTTTGGAGATGTTTGTACTCATATGTGTGTTTGTGCTTTTATGAAATGCCTATAAGCATTGAACTGTGTGGATTAGGGTAGAGATTTTTCTAGGGCCGAAGGTCTTACAGAAATACGGCTGGCTAGTCCTAGGTCCCTGTCTCTATGACTAGGATTAAAATCAACCTTAGTGTGACCATGAACTCATCCAGTTGAAAAACCCGATTACTTTGGATATTCAGGATACCTGTAATCAACCTTTCTCTTTCTATACAGTTTCAACTATGCAGTTAAGAACAGTGTTTGAAAAGAACGTGGTGCGGCTTTCTTAGTTTGTCCTTGATGAAGGCTAATACGCAAGACTGGAGCTTTCTAATACGTTATGTTTTGAGCAGAATCTTTAGCACATTTTTAAAACACTTAATGAGATGGACAGTATAAAACTTGGCTTCATGGACTCATGGAACCAGTGGAAGGGAGTTTCAAAAAGCTACAAGATGGTTTTAAATTCTAAAGACATTACAGTTTTCATTCGTAGTAATTTTAGAATTTATGCATATACTGTAGGTAATCCTTTACACAAAAGCCTGATTTTCAAACACCCAGGGTCTACTTTTTTTTTTTTTTTTAATTTTTTTTAGAGGACTTACACATTGATAAAAGTTTGGCAAAACAATTTGTAAGAAACATTTCTACTAAGCAGGTTAAGCAATGGGCTAAATGTTTTGTCCGTGTGCCTAATGCTTGAAAGGATTTGTAATGCATTTTGTGACTTGGATGTGGTCTGCACAGGAAGCTGCTGGCCCCTCCACAACACATAAAATTTTTGTCTTTTTTTAAGAAGTTAAAACTGAATTTAATTTACTAAAACTGTAATTGTGTAGGGGGAAATGTTTATACTTTTATACTTTTTTAGGTACCCATATTTTACCAGCTTAAATTGAGCACACAGATTTCCCCTAGTGACAGATTATCTTGTGTATCTGAAAATAAGCATAACAATTGTCTGTGTTAACTGCATATTAAAACATTTCCTCTGCTGCAGTAGTCACTGTGTTTTTAAACAGTATGACTTCACCAGATTCTCTGAGCTCCCCAGCTCACGGAATTGCAGCCAACCATGTTACTTGTTGTTTTCTTGATGTGCTCTACAGAGTAATTCAGCATCAATGTAAGTGGATTTTAATGCCTAAAATACCAGTTTTACAGTGATCCTTCTGAATCAGCATTTCTGTTGTCTCTCGTATTTAACCCAAAAAGGACAGACTATTTAATAAAATGAAATTTTCCTGAATGACATCAGCAAAGCATGAGTAACAAACTGAGCAAACCGAACAAATTTAGAATATGTAAGAGAGTGGGTTTTTCTAAGTATGGGGTTTTTTTTTCCACTGGAATATTTCCAGTTTTAAAAACCTGCATTTATGATGAGATTACCTGCAGTCTAGTTTAAATTGTATTCCTGCCATAGCTAATTTTAGGGAAATGAGTGTTTAATAATTTTTTGCACTTTGTTTCCAATACCTCACAAAGATTTTAAGAAGGAAAGAAAAAAGAGAGAACTTTAGTAGGCAGGTACCTTGTAAATTATTTAAAACACGCTGTTGTTTGAGACCACCTGAACTATTTTCCTATTCTTGCTATTGTCATTATTGCTTTAATTTTTGTGATCATGTGAGGCTTTCAGATAGATGGAAATGTTATCTTCAGCTTTTTTCAAGGCATTAAGAATTTATTCCTAAATAAGTTTTGTTTCTTTTTGTTTGACTGTTGCAGTTTCAAATAAAGTTAGTGACAGTAACAAGGTAATTGCATTAGACTCCAGTCTGCATCACCAGGTTTTGGAAACATTGCTTCATCTGTTAAGATCTTTCAGGATGAAGTAATGTACCTGTACAGTTTAAACTGGAGTCCTTTGTTCCTTTTCTGCTGTTTGGAGAGTACCTACCTGAGAATTGCCTGTGACTGTGGAGAGCTGAGGGGTTCACTATCAGGCTGGTGCTGCAAAGCTGTACTGCAAACCCCTTTGACTTAACTCTGGATTTACACAGCTTCTGTATTCTTAAATCAGAACAGTATTCCAGGTTAGAATTTTAGATCCTGAGCTTGAAGAGATCATAGCAGAAGGAGTAAAGCAGGAAGGGAAAGATACTAAATTCCTTAAAGGCATTTACATGACAAACTTCTCGCAAAACTTGTTTAAAAACAGAAGTTTGAATTTGCTATAGCAATTTCTTGCTTTGAGTTAGGAAACAGCATATTGTTGGCCTTAAGTTTTCTCAGAGGCTATTTTCCTTTATTGGAGATGACATTTTTATATTACATGCTTTTGACTTCTTCAAGCGGCAAGCGAATTAGAGTTTGTCTGCAATGAACAAGTAATTCTGAGGCCTCAAATACGTGAACGTCACACGGTCCATAATAACTGTCCAAACACATACTCTGACTCAGCAGCTCCCAGCCCAAAGGTTACCTGGGATTTTGTCCTACGTACTACTTACTGTGGGATTTCTATGGATGATGGTTAATTGCAGGGTTTTTTTTATCCCACAGTAATTTAATTGTGTGTCAAAGACTTCATTGAATTTAGAAGCTTATCTTGATTCTTTCCTGAAGTTTCTGTCGTCAGAATCATATACTCATAAAATTTGGAAAATGTACTGTTTTTTTCAAACTCAGATTTCTTGTAATGATAAAAGTTCCTCGCATCTTGCATTGTAGCATTTGGAAAAGATATTTCTTAAAAAATGAAGCTCAATGAATCCATCTGACTTCTTTGTTTTCAGTTTTTCTTTAGACAGTAGCTGTGTAGCTCCATTTCTAGTAATATGAGTGCACAGTTACGATTGATTAGAAACGGGACTATTTCCTGGAGATTCAAAAATTGAATCAATCTCCTCTTTTCCTGAGAGAGGTGGTTTGTTGGGATTTTTTTCAGGAGAAAAATGAAAACTTCCGGTAGATTAAACAAAAAATAACTTGGTTGCAGGCATGCAACCAAGGGAACAAGTTTGCTGAGTAGAGTGATAGTGTTATCAGAAAAGTGCTTCTCATAACAGAACACTATTCTCAGAGTGTCTGTTGAGGCTGTTGAGAGTTGTCAGTCTCTTTTTGAGCCATAGAGAGCTACCACCAGCAAATTACATTAATTACAAGTTTTTATTATTATTAGAAAAATGAACTTGGAGTGCAAAAATGCACTGGTAAAAATTTATCTGGTTCAGTGGAATTAAACGGAATCTGGATTATAATTATTCAGGTATACTGGAATACATTCCTTGGGAAGTACCAGGAGAAGAGGGAAGTTGTCCCGGGCTTTTTGAGGAAGATCGAAATCAAATGAAGGAGAGCCTCGAGATGAAGTCTGGGATTTTGTTCACTTGAGCTGTGATAAAATCAGAAAGTGTCATTCTCCTATTTCATTCTCTCTCTCACCACATCAAAAGTTTCAAGTTTTTCAAATTAACTTTTTCAATCAGGCCTTGAACTGTGGGGTTCTTGGAAAGAGATGAAATTTTGTTACGCCTTTAACAGCGTCTGTTATCCTGAGACAGTAGGGTTAAAACCCGAGTGGTCATTGGAGAAGCGTATTTTCTAACACAAAAATTTTGAAATATATTGAAGCCTGGGGATGCTGCCCGTTACTTCATGATAGTTTAGACTGCAGTTATCTCCAGTTTTAAGGACAATCTTGGGATCTTACGTGGGTTTTTGTGTAGAATTATTGATTCTTTAAACAGTATGAATATTCAGTTTAAAAAAAAATGTGGAAGGCTCTCTGAACTCAGTGTCATATAAGTTTTCTTTTGTCTCACAAAAATCAGGAGCTGTCTTTAAAGGCTTCTTAATGAACAGAGGCTTTAAAGGGCTAAATAGATCTTATTGTCCAGTTTGCCTAAATGACTGTCAGAAGAAACTCTTTCCATTTTCAGAGCAGAAATGCTAAGGGCTAAAATGCTTCCCAGGGCTAAGTTGAGGTTCCAGAGACATACAGCTTTTAAAAAACAACGAGTCTGTTTTCCTTTCAACTCACGGACTCTTAAAAAATATTTTTTTACAAATGGCCAAACCAATTGCAGATGTAAGTGTTCCTATATGGCTTGGATTTTCGGTATTCAGATCAGATAAGAGCATACCTGACAAGGCGGTACACACTTACCCACCGCTTTATTATTAGGTTTGCTGAAATCTAACAACTTTTGTGAACAGCACTGGCAATAGAGAAGCTTTGAGGAAGATTCTGCCCCGGGAAATTGTCACACAATATTTCTTTGCAACTTAGGTGACCTTTACTTTAGCAAGGTCTACCAAGGCATAAACTTCTCAAAAGTTCAGTGAATAGATACTGCTGCAAATACAGCTTTCTGGATGCATCAAAGGGTTCTCTTCGGGATGTTGTGTCTTAATAACTACTGTAATGAGAGAAACTTTTTAAGAAGTTATTTTGCTATTTTGGGGGTGAGTGGAAGGGGAAGAGTGCTCTCCTTGCCTTAGAAAGCTGAGCCTAAATTTTGACCTAAGACCCATTGTGATTTTGAGGCCTCGTCATCTGAAATGTAAATGTATTTATTATGTACGTGATTCTTGCTACTTTTGAAAATTTTCCAGAAGCTTATGCACAGCTTTACTCACATTAACGTGGCTCACGTGTACTTGCTAGAACGAAGCAAGTGCCGAGGCACTCTTAAAAGGAACGTCGCCAACCTCTCTACCTGGAACTGAAACAAGATCACCAAACGGAAGAAGTATCAAATGGCAGCTTTTTCCACCTGCTTCTGTCCTTATCCTCACCTCAACCTAGCTACGAAAAATCTACTTCCTATGCACTCTCTCTAGGCCCACTTACCCAATTCAACAAATGTTCTTTTTTTTTTTTTTTCCCCCTCCAAATCACTGGTCTCAAAATTGGTTGTTTGTGCTTATACCCAAGTGGCCATACTTGCAACATGTTATTTCCTGGATAGTGGATTAGCAATAACGCTTTAATTTGTGCCAATTCGTTATCTCTGAAGTGTTCTTACTGCAGCAAAATTTGAGTTTTTATTTGGTTTTAATGCACTTGCATTAATCAAAACTCACAGCACAGACACAGACAAGAAACTGAATTCAGGGAAATTTCCCTGGAAAAAAAAAATCTGCTAGGGCTTCCCAAATAATTTGAAGGTGGTTACAGTTAACCATCACTTTCAAAACAAACATACAAATGAAGTGTGTCTGGGTATTTTTTTAACTTCCTTTTCATAACACTAGTGTATTGTAAACTGCATGGAATAAACCTGGTTTTTCCCTTTTAAAGTGTGATGTCTTACATCTGTCTTTTCTAAATGCACTAAACGATATTAATAGTGTCATATCACAGATAATTCCTAGTTTAGCACTTCAGATGTAAAATGTAGTTGCATATTTGTGCAGCGATTCAAAGCATTAACACTTTCTCCTTTGTAAAGGAGATGTATCCTTTACTGCTGCCCCAAAGAGTTTGTCTGAATAAACCTAACAAAAAAGTTAGGTTTATTCAGATATATATCAGTTTGGAAATTATTTTCCTTTGCGGTTGCTACGACTTGCTGATCATTATGGGAGGAAATAGTTTTCTCTCGTACGAATATATAATCACATGAAAAAGTTTAAACTTAACCACTTAGCATACCTTTTCTTTCGCACGACTCAAAAATCACCCCGCCCAACATCTAAGATTCTAGAATCCACTGACAATGCTTCCTTTGTTTGAAGAACTAAGCTAATGGAAATTGTTGCTTTGTAATAAGGAAAACATATAATAAGTTTCAAGGATAGAAATGGCTGAAGGAAGTAAATGATTTAAGTACCAAGTACAGGTTGTTGAAATTATCCGGGAAGTTTGACAGCTGTGTCCTCTGCAAATATAGAAAAGTTCATAACTGACTATTAGTATTGAGAAGACCACTGGACAGCTCTTATTTTCCAAACTGCTGTTAAGAATTTGAGAAGCTAAGAGCCATGATTTTTAAAATCTTAAAGGCTTTATAGTGACATAGGAGGCAAATTTCATCCTAACAGTTTAATCAGTTTAAGTGCAAAGCGCATTCTATTATTTCTGTATATACCCAGCAACCTCAGTAAAATTGCGTTATTTTACTAAACTAATTTGCTGCATTTAATTGCATTTGAGTTTTACTAAAATAAGTGCTAAGAACAAACATTGCTGTAGTAATTACGTACAGCAGTTATAGTAATTAAGTAATCAATGTGTGCATCTGTGTTTTCACCAGACTGTCCTACTAAAAGTATTTGCACTTTAGAGTCAACCAGCATGACTTTCAAATTCCTACTCTACATATGTGTTGCTCCATTATAGTTTAGACTGCAGTTTTCTCTAGTTTTAAGGACAATCTTGGGATCTTACGTGGGTTTTTGTGTAGAATTACTGATTCTTTAAATAGTATGAGTATTCATTGGGGTTTTTTTTTTCCAGTTAGGAAAAGTGAGAGCATCAAAGGGACAAGTGTCTACCCTGAACTAGAAACCAGGTTATAAAGGGGACATAAAAGAGTAAGTCATTAGCAACCTATTTGGATCTTTTATAACGTTTAGAGTTCATTTGGCACTAGTTTTCCTTTCGGTGGGAAGTTTCACTTCAGAAAGATGAAAATGATCCTGCAAATTCACCTTTTAGTGTGCTGTTAATCTCTCAGCGTGCTGAAGTCTTGCCTGGTAGTCATAAACACATAGTCCATATGTATGTCACATTCGCAGAGACCGTAACGTGTACAATTTCATGAGAGAGATCCTGTAAGCCAAGCGTTAAAGAGTTTCCACTGCTTTTTGTAATGCCACTGGGGACTGTGTGGAAAATTACACAGGGGAGTATATGTTTGTCCCGGTCTACCACGGGCATTTGCTACCGGTGAAAGGTTTCTTAGCTAGAGTGATCTTCAGCATGTATTTTGATTACGGCTGATTGAAATCTAGGTGATTATTTATTGAAATAGTCAATTCTACAGCTCCCAAGAAACTATTTTGAACTTAGACACTACATAGAACATAGTTCAAGTAACATTGACACAGACCCGCACGAGACATCGCTAGGCAGAGGTCTCAGGACTAAAAATTCTTCTGTCTCGTTAAGAAAGAGAAGTTCAAGATAAGAATAGAATGTGATTCATACTCTACTTGCCACTAAAAATGCGTTCTTAGAAACCCAAACACCACCCCTCCTCCACCCCCAAGGCGAGGAAGCCAAACCAAACAACAAACCAATGGGAAACAAAAACCAGGCCGTACATCCCATAAAGGTCGGTGAAACGAGCGCGGGCGGGAGCAAAACTGAAGACCGCCTTCTGTCCCGCCTCCCAGCGCCCTGATAGGCTCTTCCGCCCGCCCATCAGCTGCGAACGCCCCTCCAGAGCAGGCGGGCCATCCTCCAATCAGGCTCGGCTGGGCAAAGTAGGTGGGGTTCGGCCCGGCTCGAGCGCGGCCCGCCAGACCTGCGCGCGCCCGCCGACGGACCAGGCGTTCTTAAGTCGCAGGCGGCTTCCACAGCGCCGGAGGTAAAAATTAACTCAGCTTTTCGCCGGAGCTGGTGGGAGCGAGAGGCACGAGGAAGTGGTCGCCTTTGCGATAGCCCCGCGTGGATTTTTTTCCGGTGCTTCATACTCAGGCATTGTTGGGGCCACCTCTGGGTCCTGTGTCGCGAGGATGCGTAAGGCGTGACGATAGGATCGCAGACGGGTCGGGCCGAGGGACAGAAGAGCGCTGTCGCGCTCCGCGCCGAAGCG
>VXAD01005368.1:0-28525 GCA_013399195.1 Dicrurus megarhynchus | reverse complement strand
CGCGCCGAAGCGAGAGGGAGGGAAACTGCGGAGTGGAGACAAAGCAGGGGGAGCGGGAACATCCGGGTCACTCGCGCGGCCTCGATCCGGGACACGCGCGGCGGCGGCGGCTCTCGGTGAGGCCCGGCCGGGAGTGGGGCCGGGTGGCCCCGGGGTCGGGGAGCGGAGCGGAGCGGGGCTGGGTCGGGCTGGCGCCTCTCGCCTGCGATGGGACGGGACGGGACCGGCGGCCATGGGCGTCCGGGCCCGGCGGCTCCTGCCTTGTGGCCGGCCCGGTCGGCGCAGCGCTGCCCGCCTGAGGCTCTGAGCGCTCCGCAGGTCTCGGTGGTGGCGGGTGGAGGTCGCCGAGCAGAGCGTGGAACCGCTGGGCCTGCGCGAGCCGGTCCCGCCCCACCGGGTATCTGCCCGGGAACGGCGGGCGGGCCCGGGGTGCCCCGTGCAGGCCTTGGGCGCTGCCCCGGCCCCTCGCGGGGCCGATGGGACCAGCGGCCCTCGGCGGTGGCGGGCGGTGCTCGGCCCTGTCCGGTTACTTGGCCGTCGAACACCTAGCCCATCGCCGCGCGGCATCTTCTGTTGTTTAACGTGCGACTCCGGTCGCCGCTCGGCCTCTTCTGTCTTTCTCTGGCCGCAAGCAGAGGAGACTTTCTGTCCTAATCCCGAGTTAGCGTTCTTTGATTAAAGCTCAGACCGCGGCTTTGTCCACCCTTCCGAAAATTAGAGATTATATAGTTCGGGGGCAGACTATTCCGGTAATAGTTTCTTCCTATGTCAGTATTTAAGCTGCAAAGTAAAAATGCGAGGCTAGCAATCCTAACGTTTTGGGGTTTTTTCTTGCTGCTTGGAATCAATAAGTCGTACCGAAAGTTCTTGAACCTCAAAGAGCATATTGTTGATGTATGTAGAGGCTCGTCTGTGGCACGGGGACGATTCTTCGCAAGACGTGCATTTTGTGTGTGAAAGTAAGGTTGTTCCACCCCATCAGAGGGTGCAAATGGGTAAAATATTCTGTAATGGGACACAAAGGTTTGCATCTGTGATGAGCGTGGTGGTTTCATTTTGTCCTTTTTCTAAAGTAGGCAGTAACAGCAGTAAAGGCAAGCTACTGAGTAAATTTGGAAGTTTCTGTTAACTTTCTGAGTTTATGGCAGTAAAAGGGACGCTACTACCTCTTAATGCCGGGGGTAGGTTTGGGGATTAATCTCAAGCAAAATGTGAAGACCGGTGTGGCATGTGCATGGTAGGATTGAATAGACTTCCTCTGGTGCAAAATTCTTTCTGGTGATGTAGCGCATAAATAGGTTGGGATATAGAGAGTATATATTGACAGTTTGTTAGCAGGTTGTAGCAGATTGCTTTTGAGGGGATGCTTAAGTCATGGGATCTTAGTTTTTGAAATGGGCTTTCAGTCTTCTTTTTCTAATCTTTATTTTCTGGTAGACCGATGAGGTTTTAGATGCTTTGTCTGCTTTCGTTAATGTAACCGAAGTCTGTGGAAACCACATAACGTGAAACCTGTCATCTCTCATATACACTGAAACTTTTGATGTAGCCTGTCGGTGCTTAACTAAGTCAAATGCCTCGAGATTTGGAAAGCTAGTTGTAGAACATAAGAAAAATATTTAATGTAGTAGGGCACAGTATAGTGTGTAACAAGAGTAAGGAGGATGCGTGGCCTGAAAACACAGGATTTTTTCAATTACTTGAAAAGTTACTTGATTAGCTGTGCAGGAGATACGCCGTTTATTTACCCAAAGGGAAACTGGCATTTGCCTTGATTGGCTATTAGGCACAGGAAATGGAATTCATGTGTCTTTTGGCAGAAAAGGTAACTGAGCTTAGCAAACTATGTAAGAATATTCGGATGGTTTATAAGCACACATGGTTTTCTCAACCTTTGATGGGAAGGTTAGTATTAGTATAGTGGACCACCAGGTACCAAAAGCACAACTGAAACTCTGCTGTATATTCAGTTCATTTGCATCTCTTGCAAGGGTGTGGGCTCACAAGATATTAAGAATTGCTCCCTGTATAATTTGGTTAAGGGAGAGGTTTTTTGGGGTTTTTGGTTGCCTTTGGTTGTTTTTGTTGTTTTTTTGGTGGTGGTGGTGGTGTTTTGTTTGTTTGTTTGTTTGGGGTTTTTTTTGTTCCACTGGTATCTTTTTCAATGACTCTGCATCTCCTGCATGCAAACAGACTAAAATCTGAAGTCATGTGTACACACTCACTAAGTCCTGCAAGTCTTCTGCCATAATTAAGATACAGGTGTATGCGTTGGAAATACTAGAGGAAAACTGGACTGAATATAGGAATATTTTTTTTTGTGTATGTGCATGTTCACCGAATGTGAATTGTCCCTTTTAAAAAGCTTTATCTGACATTAATTTACTTGCTACTTTGAAGGTGAATTAGGGAATATGGCCATCCAAGCGAAAGTGGCCTAAAAAAAAAAAAAAGTTGAAGAACAGATTTAAAATACATGTTGTCCTAGGAACTGCATAAATTGCTTAATCTGGTGTTTTTAAAGATCTGCGATTCATATGCTTATAATAGTAGTAGACTGCAGTACTTCTTAAAAGTAATCAACATATTGAGAGGTTGTGAAATTTTGCATAATTCTTTACCAGTGTATAAGTGTTTGTTTCAATAGAGTGGTAACACAGCTTTCATTCATTCTGTGAGCTTGTTAAGTGGAAGCGTTCTACTCTTCTGCTGTCAAAAAGGCTTGTTAGGTGCATGTGGAGTTGGGAACAAATTGCCCTGAATTCTCCCACTGCCAATTATCAGCTCTTACTTAAAATGTGTAGAAGCGCAGGTACGAGGAGGATTAAAAACCTTCATTGGAATTTGACAATGTGGCTAGTGAAACCCTGAGTTTAGATACAGTTCGACAATGAAAAATAAACTCTCGCTTTGATTACTGTTCTGGGTGAATGGAGAATCCTCCCCTGAATTTGAAAGCACCACTTGTGCAGTCATCCTATCTAGAACTGTTCTGTGCGATGCAGTAGTGAATGACCCGCGCCCTGCGTATTTTTTCTATAGTGGTGGTCACCATGCTTGGCTGTTATTAAGGCAATGAAGGTGCAAAAGTATTCTGTAGTTTATACTGGAATTGAAAATCTGTCTGTGGAATGAGCCGCTGGCTCTTACTTAGCTCACTTCTGTGTTGCTGCCTGTTCCTGCTGTTGTCTAGCAGTTTTATAGTGGCATCACTGCAAAACTGAGATGACACTGTTAAATTCTGTGCCCGTGTTGCTTTTGTGTGTAATACTGGCTTTCAATGGGAATTTACCCTAAAAGTAACGTTTCTTATTCCCGTTTGCCAGAAATGGGAGTAATGCAGGTGTTTGCCTACAGAAGAAAGCCATATCCGATGTGGTGTAGGAAGGAGATAAAAGGAGTGTATATCAGTTGCACAAATAGGAAGTCTGAGCACTTTTTCCATTACTAATAGTGTTTCTGTTGTCAAGCTGCCATCAAAGTTGCTTCTGAGACGGGGTCCAAATATAAAGCAATACGGTAAGGATGGAATTTTGTAGGTCAAGTCCAGTAACTAAAAGCTTCATGGCATGGGGAGACGTGTTGTTATTCCCGATGATAAATTCTGCAGGCTGTGCAAAAACGTGTGTCTTGGTTATTGAAGTGAAAATCGGAGGTCAGAATAATTCTTGAGTGAGCAGGGCTTATGAACACTTAATGTGTTGTTTACACTGTAAGTAAAAGCATATACTAACAGCAATTACTTTTGTTTTAGAGGGACTCTGAATATGTCTGGCATAGCTCTTAGCAGACTTGCACAGGAGAGAAAAGCCTGGAGAAAAGATCATCCATTTGTAAGTATGAAAACTGCCAAATTTCTGACTCTGCAGTTGTTTCAATGTTCCGGTGATGACTTTTTTTTCTTTACCCTGGTGGGATTTTTAAAAAAAATTAAAATTAATATTTTTAAATTTTAAAAAAAGCGCTTTTTAAAACTAGGTAGTGCAAAAAGAAGTAACTTTGTGTAAAGATAAAATATATCGTGAAGTATTTTAAGTACGTCTTCTAGAATCCTAACCCTATGTCTTTTTGCCTTAATTCAGGGATTTGTAGCAGTACCTACAAAAAATCCAGATGGCACAATGAATCTAATGAACTGGGAGTGTGCTATTCCAGGAAAGAAAGGGGTAAGACTTACCGTTCTCTTAACTTCTCACTTGCGGTGAAAAGTAACGTAAGTTGCTTATGCATTACACGGACAATTGAGAATTTAACTTATGTGTACTTTAATAAAAGTTTGTATCCTGCTGCTTCTTTAGAATTAAAAGTGCTGTAGACGAGGAATATTGGACAAAGTACACCATAAGCCTGTTCAGCTGTTGGCACTTAGCACCTTAAGAATACAAGTTTTTAGAGGAGTGTTTAAGAGTCTTGCACTGAACAAACTGGAGGTTGTCTTCTGCTTCTTCTGAAATACTACTGTCAGTTACCTGGGGGCTTTAATTCTTTCAGGTCTTCGGTGTGGGACTTTTTTGCCTTGCCTTTTCTACCGCCTTTTGCCAATTTGCTGAAATACCCTTACGATCTTGTTTCTTAAAGTCCGAGAAGGCTCTGTGCGTAGGCAAAACCTGCAGGTTCTGTACTGCTGCCTTAGTCGAATGCTGAACATGACGTTGCTGTTACAGTTACAACTTAGTGTTTTGGTAGTTGTCTGCACACACATTAAGTTAGTTCTTAAAGAAGCACCGACAAATAATCTAACACAGTGTAAGGGAAAAACTCATCCCCTTGTGTTCTGCCAAAACAAGATTATCCCCCATAACAGTTTATGCGCCTCATCAAGATATCACCTTTAAATACTTAGGTAAAGTTTTTATGCCATACAGAATCTTCACGCTATCGCTTAGAAGTTTTGTAAACCGCAAAATGGAGCAAACAAGGCCTTAAAGCCAGCTTTGTGTCTACTGGAAGATGTGTCACACCAGGAAAAGATCGGTTATGTTGATGTGATTCCTGCTAAAAATTTAAAAAATTGTATTTAACAAGAAGCAGCATGACTTGCTCATCTCTACCAGACCGAGCAGTTGCTCTCTATTGCCTTGTGTTTGGAGGCATCCTGTACTGCAGCTGCTTCCCCTGAGATGAGTAGTTGAAACCATCAAAATACTTTCTTGTCAGCCAGATGAAATACTGAAGTGGTGTTAGTCCTGGGTTGGATACTCCGTTGACTCTTTTGACAACAAATCGCTTGTTAACTACCTGAAATTTGGCGCAAAAAACGTCTGCAACTAGTCCCATAATGCAATATGGTCATGATACTGCTGTCATACTGTTAGCCTTAGTAAGGCTTTTGAATGTTTGCTGTCTTTCACTCATAAGGTATGTTTCTCTCTCAGAAGCGTGATAAAAACTTAGCCAACTGTTCTTCTGTGTAAGTTATTAAAAGCTATTTGTCTTCCTCTGTGAGTGAAAGCAAACGAAATAGGTCAAGTTTATTCTATCAAAAAGCTCATCTTTTCTATAAAAGAGCTCCTGTGAGAAGGTGTAGAGAGTAGATTTTTCTAGTTGTTGACAACCGACTACAGCAATTTAGAGCGAGTTCTTTAAATACAGTGTAGCAAATATAATCAAACTCATTCACTTCTGGAAATGTGTTACCTTATTAAATCCTAGCATGTTTTTCTTCCTGTTCTAGCTTGAGACTTGGCATAATGAATACCAATGACAATGGAGTGATTTTCCCTTTTCATGTGGGTTTTTTGGGTGTTTTGTTTTGTTTTTCGTTCAGCTAAAAATCGCATACATCAGATAGGAAGTAATTAAGAATTTCCTTCTAAGGTGGTCATGTCTGTCTGTCTGTGAGGAGAAGATTTGATCAGGTTTGCTCTTAAGATGCGAGACCATCCTTACTCCAGTCGTTTTAAAGAATCAACCCAACATTTAGTTTCATTGCAGTGTTTCCATAGCGAGGGCAAGTTACAGAGAAGCGGTCTGAATTTTACAGCTATTATAATCTTTTCTGTGTTTCTACACTTCTTAGCAGAACTCAGTTTGTCAGAAGATGGGCTTTTTTCTTTGTTTACGTATTTTGTATATTTGAGACAGTCTTTTTCTTTATTGCTACATGTTTTTTCTTGTTTATATGACTCTTTTGAGTAGCGCTGTCTTATTTGGTTTGCTCTGCGTCACGAGAACTGCTCCTGTCGTGCTCTTGCCAGTTTTGGATAGGGATATTGTGCTTCTTACAACTTCTTGTTATGCAGAAAGATGGAACCTGTGAGACTACGTTCTACCGAACTCAGACAGTGTTAGTTTAGACTAGTGAATCTCATTAACTGTAGCAGTACTACAGTGCTGTCGACATTTTTAGTTTGTGCTTTTGTTAGTCACATTCTTCTAAGGCACAGTAGAAGCCATTTACATTCACATGCCTAAAGGGTGTATCCGTATCCTATCGTCTCAAACTTAAGCGGAGGTACAACAGCCCCTTTCTCATTGTATGTGTATCGCGTAAAACTTCAGAAGTATTCTGTTCTTATGTAGTGTGAAAATTTTACTTTTATATGGAATTATTGGTGATGATCCTGACCGTGTTGATGACTCGGCATCACTTGCTAGTTGTAATGAAGAAAGAAACCCCTTCCATTCCACTTCAGCTTCTTAGATAGGTAGGATAGCTTACCGTGATCTAGACAGTGTGCTACAGTGCAGGACAGCTATTTTCTGCTGTGTAGCAGAAGAATGTCTTCTGCTTTGCCTGAGAAACCGTATTCTTGGTAAGCTTTTTTCCACAGTTTTGACTTTTCCTTGCTGTAACCGAAACTCTACCGTAACTTTTTACAGACACCGTGGGAAGGAGGCTTATTTAAACTACGGATGCTTTTCAAGGATGACTACCCTTCTTCACCCCCAAAATGTAAGTAAAATTACTGAAAACCGCAGGTTTATTAGAACAGTGGTGAATTAATCCGTGAGGTTCTTGCAAATGGTTATGACTTCCTTACAGTTTTGTTTGATTTTGGGGTTTTTTCTAAAGGCACATTCCTTTTTCTCTTTTCCTCACCCACTTTGCATTCAGAAAGTTGCGATGAAATCAGTTAAGTGCTCGATATATTGAAATTGGGAGGGGAGGGAGATGCTGTGTGGGTTCCCTCAAAATCTGACAAAAGCATTGCTTGAAGTCTTCACTGCATTATCAGCACTCCTCGGAAACTAATATGTAGGCATGCTTAGACTAAATCCCTATGCATGTTCTTACTGTTAAGTTGGTCTTCTATGCGAAGAACTCGGAAGACAAAAACTTGGAAAAAAGGGTTCTGTAACTTGAACCCTTTAATCGACTTGCTCTAAAACATTAATCTGTTCTTTTTCTGCTACTGTGTATGACAGATCTTCAGATACCTCATTTCCTTTTTAAGTTTTTGAACTGAGTTTTCCTTATTGCATCTCAAACCTACCTATTATAGAACCCTAAAAACATCTATTGCCTTGCACGATTTCTCAGTTCTTGAATCGGTTACCATCTCAAATCAATGACAGCGATTACGAATCGCTCTTTTGACAGCGATTTATCTCCTATCACATTAGCGTATTTCAGCTCTCTCGACTCCCAGCTACTCCTTTTGTTTGTTGCCACCTAAATACATGTAACACGGGGGGGGAAACATCTCTTTTAACCGGAAACATTTCACATTATTTTCTCGAGAAATACCAGTTTTCGCATCCTGACGGTATTAAAGGCATTGTCATGCCTTAAAATAAGATGCGTATGTGACCGATGAGACTCCCTACCTATGCAGCTTCTGAAGTACTCCTTAACATGACCGGGCAGCAAGACCGTTATGTCTTGTGAATACTTGCGATGTCAGATGGATTAGAAAACCGTACTAATACGTAGATATTTCACGTATTGCAAAAGGCGTGTTCGTTACTTTACTCGAGATGCTGGCTGTTGCATTTAAGTCCTGTAAAGATTAAAAGAAATGCCAGAATAGAGATTGAGTGGCAGAAGGAAAGCTGCACAAGCCTTCAGTTAGTATCGTAATTTAAACTCGGTTCCTCTCGTTCGGTGCATCTTGATTATACGTAGGAAAATACGAAACGGAAAAAATGCTGGGAACCTAAGTCTTCCGTGTATGAAACTTTTGGTATTTTAAAGCGAAGAGAAAAAAGATGAGTGAAGGGTAGTATCTTTCCTTTACATAGTAGCATGTGAGGCTGAAAAGACAGAATTATTTTTAAAAGGTCTTTATCGCAAAGCTACTACAAATTACTTTGTCGGTTTCCATTCCTAAACCAAAAGATTACCAGTCAAAAAGACAATGTTAGATTGCCTGGACTGATACCACAGATCACAGCTGTGGTGGAGTTCCCGCTTTAGTTCCTGCGGGCTGAGCCAAGAAGAAAAGTGGTATTAATAGCTCCAGAGATCTGTGGGGGTTTATTTGGGGGTCGGGGTCTTTTGCCAGTGTCGTTGTGGGGTTTTTTGGGTTTTGTTTTCCCCTACTGATCTAACCCAACTCTCTGATCTTCCTCTTAGCACTGTATGCTAGTATTTTCCTCTTCTTCATCAGGTAAATTTGAACCACCATTATTCCACCCAAACGTCTACCCTTCAGGCACCGTGTGTCTCTCCATCTTAGAGGAGGATAAGGACTGGCGGCCAGCAATCACAATTAAACAGGTCATTAGTTGTACTTAGACGTATTAACACTTTTGCTTTGCTTGCTTATCCGATGCGAATATAAGATGTTCACTGTGTGTTTCAGTAATTGGTTTCTAAGGGTTTTTTCACTGAATCTCTTTTAGTAATATCCATAATATATGCCTATGTTACTTCTATTCCTTTTTCATAGATCTTATTAGGAATACAAGAACTTCTAAATGAACCAAATATTCAAGACCCAGCTCAAGCAGAGGCTTACACAATTTACTGGTAGGTATCTTTGCATATCAGCTTGAAAGCTGTCCTGTTGCCTACAGTTCTCTGTTACTTGTTGTATTAACATGCAAATGTTTTTAGGAATGACCAGGGGAATTTTCTTACCTTTGTGACTTTATTCTGTGGAGATGCCTAGATTGTGCTAAACTTGAACAAAACGGTAATATAACTTACAGGAGAAATGCAGAATAAAGTTTGTAAATTCTTTTTCAAGAATTTGAAAATTTCATGAGAAAGAGAGTATCTTCAATCACTTTGCTGGCAATTGTTCATTGCATGTGACCAAAATTGGTTTCATTTCTTCTTTCCCCCCACGCCCCCCCCCATATCTGTCAAGTTCTGGGGATATAATTTGCTGCCTTTTTTTTTTTTTTTTTTCACTGCAGCAAGCCTTCATAGCTGAAAATAAGTTAAATTTACTGCAAAGCTGTCTGCAAAATCTAGTCACTCTAAACTACCTCTGGTAGAAGAGTAATGCTTACAAATTTTTGTTTAGCTCAACTGATACTTCTGACAGCTAATAAAACATGGACACCTGAATGTAAATGGATGCTTTACTGTGCTACTATTAACAGTTGTTGGCACAAGAACAGAAGACAAAGCACTTGCCCTTTTACATCTTGAATCTGAGGCTTAGTGGCTGGACATAGTTCCCTCAAGTAGCACTCGCTTGTTTATTAATCAATCTGTAGCAAGTATGCTACGCCTAGCTATGTTGAACTAGCTTTTTTTGCAACTGAAGATCAAGATAAACCTAAATCTGTGAGTCAGGGTCTGTAGAGATAAAGGCTAAAATTACCACACCATTATCACTGTTTCTTAGGAGTGTTTCCATTCTCTCTCCAAAGCAGTAAAGATGATAATTTAAAATCATATGAAGTCCACCAGCTGTTAATGACCTGCTCTCCTCACTTTGTGCTGTTAGGATACTGGAGTTTTTTGTTAATGATCTCACGTCTTAATGTGAGTGGGGAGCAGAAAACTTCAGATGAATGAGAGAATGTTTGCACCTGAGGTACAGTTGCCCTTGAGAAGGGCAGGTGCAAACCTGTTTGAAGAGATCTGGTACAGTATGAAGTAAGGGCAATCATTTGACAACAGGTGGTGTTTGGGAAGTATCTAGATGAACGGTACAGTACTTGTCTAGAAAAGCCTTTTATTTATTGTAGTGTTCAGTGAATTGCTATCAAATGGGTTTGCCTTCAGCAACGACTTCTATTTCTCTTCAATATGAAACTAACTCTGCAATAGAGCCTCTGATTACTCCAGCTATAATTACCCTTTCTCATTTCAGCCAAAACAGAGTGGAATATGAAAAGAGGGTTCGAGCACAAGCCAAGAAGTTTGCACCATCATAAGCATTTGTCATGCAGCATCTTAAAAAGGAAGGGATTGGTTTGGCAAGAACTTGTTTACAAAACTTTTGCAAAATCTAATGTTGCTATGTACAATTAATATCCACATAAGGGGAGGGGGTTGTATGTGTGCCATTTTCCATATTCGCCAGTTGTATACAGTTCTAAATTTGCTGAATTGCCCCCAGTTTTTTCATACAGGGTCTCTTCCTTCAGTCTTTTGTATTTTTGATTGTTATGTAAAACTTGCTTTTATTTTAATATTGATGTCAGTATTTCAACTGCTGTAAAATTATAAACTTTTATACTTCTATAAATTCACTAGTATCTCTAGTTACTTTGCTATCTGATGCAGGCATGCTTTAAAATGTTAGAACTATATTTAGCCTCTAGCTGGCTGTATGAAAAAAAATCATGCCCTCCACCCCCTTCCCTCCCTGAATTTGTTTTTTCTATCTTTCAGAAACTAGGTTGTTATTGCTTAAGAGCCTCTGAGATCCAAAGTTAGCCAGCATCCTTATTCTGCATCACTTTCTTTGTGTTTATATGGCATTCTGTCTGTGTTGCTGTTTAGAGTAAATAAACTGTTTATATAAAGGGTTTTGTTTCATTTATCTTCATTAAAATTATTAAAAGACTGCCATTTGAATGGCTTTGAACACAATTTAGCGCAAGTCCCGTTTTTAAGGCCTGCGATGCTGCGTTTGCCTTTTGTTTAGATGTTGCCTTCGTTTGTTTTGCCTGTCCCTGACCCGGAGCACAAATGTGGCCCTTCCTTGGGCGGAGGTATATGGTAACTGCAACAAGTCAACTCTGATCAGTTTCTCGAGCAGTGTACAGAATTCTGACTCGCTAGAGACTAATTGCTTACAGTGCATAATGGGATCGGCATACTGGTGCGACCACGTTAATTTAAAGTAACGCGTGCTTCAGACTGATATGGACAATAATAGAAGCTGTCCAGGGAATGCTGAGGATTTTTAATGGTGCTTGTTTATCAGAAATAATTTTGTGCCTTTTTCCATAGGTAAATGCATACAGCTTCTAGGGAAAGGACGGGCTCTATGCAATTACAGTTTCCTTCTGTAAAGGAAATCCGTTAAATTATGTAAGTTATTTTCGTGTATGTGAAGCTGATATGCCCTCTATTAAACTTTCACTGCTTTTTTTGATTGTATTTTTTAGTCAAAATCATTCTGCAAAACAAAAAAAATGTGAAAAGCTTTGTTCCATCTGAGCTTAGCTTCTTCAGTGCTTTTGTTAAAAAATGGCTACTGCTCAACGCTTAAGGTATTCTGTTATACAGCTCTGTTCCCAGGTCTGTTTTGCTTGTCTGCATTTGATTACTGTAGCTTTGTAATGTAAAAGCATTCCCCCAAATTAGAATAGCTTGTTCTCAGTCCTTTCTTGTCACTATCTAGAAATCCTTGCTGAAACAGCACATTTGGGAAGAATTTCGTATGGGTGGGGAAGTTACCGAGAAACCGAATCAAAGGAAAAATCTCCTTGTAGAATTAATTTACTTGTGCTTTTTTAAAAGGGAAATTGAGTATTTGTACCACTCAAACCGCTGCTGTTACTCCCAGCTCTAGCAGCAGAGGGACAAGAGGAGAAAGTCCTGTGACGTGAAGAACTCTGATTTGTGAAGGTGTGTCTGTGAACTGTCCTCGGTATGTCCGATTCTACTGAAGGGTTGCTAAAGTTTAGGTTTCAGTCGGGTGCTTCGAACCCCAAAGAGTATTCTATTTAAGTATACAGAAAACAACTGCGAACGGCTCATTTTCATTATACAAACTGGCAGGTGTAGGGAAAAGCGACCTAAGATCCTAGCGCTGGTGCGAGTCTCGACACAAAGCTTTAAGGGCCAGACACTGTGTACTTCTGACTTGGTACAGTGCCACTTTGAGTGATGCAAATACACGGAGATGGCACCGATGAACCAGTGATCTGAAATTTCGCAGTACGGTTCTGAATACGAAGCGCCAAAGCAGTGCGCTGCTTAGGACCATATCAGAGTGAATAAAAGTTCCTGAAAAGATATAGAGAGATGTTAAAGCAATTCCAAGAAGCATTTTTTCCTTTTAAGCTTAGCTCAGTTTATTCTAAATAGATGAAGTAGTTGAAATGCGCGTGGCAGGTTCAAGCCTGCGAAAAGTCGGAGACTCCTTATGGGGTAGGTACCACGAACAGGACAATAGCTTAGTCATGTTTTCCTGTTGAAATACAGATGAGAAGTTAAGAAAGTTTACCTAATATACTATTAGTTAAAAATAATCCCCATAAACCACTTTCCAGACATGTTGATTAGAATACAGGGTTGTTTATTTTTTAACTTGTAAGTAAGCTTCAAGCTCCTTACAAAATAATTTAACATTCCGTATTTACCTAAAAATTAAATAACCTAGAGCCATCGTGCGTAAACCCGTAAACCCGCATAGAGACCGAGGTTTGCTAAGCACCGAGTTACAGGTGAACAAGACGCACTCGAGCATTCGCAAGATTTCTTTATACAAGATGTTACGGCTCTTTGGGATTATTGGGGGTTTGTATTTCCTGTTGTATTTTTATTTCTTCTGGACTGCTCTCGTCAGTGCTTTCACTGCTTTCAGTGGCATCATCTGGATTGCTCGTGCTGTCCTCCTCAGAGTCTTCCTTCCTTTGTGCTAGACTGGAAACATTTTTCAGGATTATAAAAGCAAAATAACTTACAGTAAGAAAAAATAGCATTTAAATTAAATTTCATTACCCTGAGGAGTTGACTGGCCTGTTGGGATTAGAAAATTCTTTTTCTAAGTCAACATCAAATGGATCTGGAAAAAGAAGGAAAAAGTGCAGAAAATGAAAAAAGCATTTTTTTAATGGTCTACCTTCATTTTCATGGATTATTGGCAGGGAGGGGAAGGCACAGAAAGTCTGGTTCACATTTCTCCTAAGTTTACCGTAGGTGTTTGATGAGAAACCAGGGGAGGTGCGGAAATAACCCGAGTCCTGCGTGCCCTTTCTATACTTACTGTAAATGATTTTAATTATCTTTATAGGTCTGATTTTAAACATCTTGATCGGGGACTATATAAAAAAGTCTTTTAAAGGTCCTTCTTAGGTTCACGTATAACTAACTTGCTGTCTGACTGTATGCGTATCATTCTCTCATAGCTCCTTCTCAATTACTAGTCTTTTTATTCATATTCTGCTTTTAACATCTGTATATAGAACAAGGAAGCATCATACTTTCTCTTTGCTCCTAAGTCTTCCAATTCGGTTAGTTGAATAAGGCTAACTGCTTCACAGTTCAGCTGTGACTACACTACGCGTTGCATTGCTTTCGTTGAAAAAAATGGGCAAAGAGGCACGCTTAGCACGGTGCAAAGACAGAACACCTATCAACAAAGCACTTATCTTCCACCTTGCTAATATTTGCATAAGATTTAAGTTAAAGTCTGTAAAAAAAACTGCTTAGGGAAAGGGGCATGTGTAGTGTTTCTCTGTTTTTCTCTTACCTACTTCTTCGTCTTTTTTCTCTTGGACACTGGCTAAAAAGTCCTTCTCAATGCTTATAATGTCATCCTGGCAATGACAAGCTGCATATTTTTCCAAGAGATTTTTGTTCAGGTCAATAAACGCCTTACCCCATTTAAATTTCCTTAGAAGAATGGTGGCTAGATCTGGGAATCCTAAAACAGAAAATATATTTACGGTTTTCTTCTTTAGTGTGAGATTTCACTCGGCTTACACTTTCTAGTTCAGTACATTAAGGATGTAAGAATTGCTAGCAACGTACTTCGCATCAGACAAATTGAGCCTACCGACAATGCAAAACGCTGCAGCAAAAGCTTCCACGCAGGACAGCTTGCATGGCCGACCATAGTTTACAGGATTTGCAGCCACCAAGTAAGGCAGCAACCGCAGATGACTCCCTCTCATTCTCTTAAAGGGAGTTTCTTCTAATTTGGCCCAGGAGCAATCTATGACTGCAATTCCACTCTGAGCAATGACACGCCTAAAAAAACAGAAACGGCACTGTATTTGAAAAATTGTCACCATTATACTGATGAAGTGAGAATTCAAATTGCCTCTTTCTATTGGCAACAAACTTGCATCCGACCCCTGCTTTTGTCAATCAAACCCCAATTGCTTTACAATAGCCTAAACTAGAGATGCAATGAGAAAGAATAGTAGCGTGGTTTTCCTCCGAGCATGCAAACGGCAAAAAAGGTTTATCCGTATGTCTCAAAACGAAGTGTGAATTAATCTAGGTTTAAAAATGCGACAGAGGAATGTGATTAATAGTAACGTTCACATCTTAAACTACACCAAGGTTCAGATTCGGGTTCTCTGCTAGCTTTTAAAGACAAATCTTTTCTCTGAGTAAGTACATCTTTATAAAAGTTCTGCAGGCACATTTGAAGGAAATTCTCATTTCCCCAAAAAAGTTCTCTGGTTAACACATTGTGTTGTCTAACCGAAGACCTTAAATAGGGCACGATAAAAGATACAGTAGCTACAGGCCCGTGCTCGGAAGAAATTAACCTACGAGACGTGCACCTTTTTTTTTCATTGGGATCTACAGATGCTTTTCTCTCATCTGATGCCAGCTGTGTAAAAATGTTAAGCTGATTTGATAAAACGGCTCTATTTCTCACGTTCGTGCATCGGTGTAATATAATAAGAAGGTCAATTTTATTCTGTATCAGTTTCGGCCATGAATCGGGGCTTAAAACGCTCTCCCTAATACAGCGTCAGGACGGTATTTGAACTAAGCGCTCTCCCTCACAGTCTGCGCCTCCCCACCTCCCCGGCCCGGGTTTTGCCAACAGGCCCCGGGGCCCCCCACCTGTCAGCGGGAGAGACGTACTCCGTGGCCAGCGGGCTGAGGACGACGCCCGGGAATCTCTGGCGGAGGCGCAGGGTTCGCAGCAACCCTTTCCGGGCTAGTTTTCTCCCGGTGCATTTCTTGGGATCGCAGTGTCCGAGCTCCCACATGGCAAGGGGGCAGGGGAACTTGGCCTCCCGAGCGCCCCCATCCGCAGCCCTCTCGCCCTCCAGGCAAGCTGAAAACGGCAGGTGTACGTCAGCACAGCCCGGCGGGACGCGCCTGCCCTTGTCCGCGTCCCGCGGCGCCTCACGCACCTTTCAGCGCGGCCTCCGCTTCCAACGCGAAAGTCTCGAGGCTGCGAGTCTCGCGCCGGCTCCCGCGCCGGCGGCGCTCCATGGCCGCCCCCGGCAGAGACGCCGCCCCCCTGCGCGCGCAATTCCGCTTCCCGCGGAAGGGGCGATGGCGGCCCGGCTGCTACTGGCGGCGCTGAGCGCGGCGTTGGGTAAGTGCGGGGGCCGCGGGGCGAGGGGGCGCGCCGGCGGCTTGGTCTATCCGCCGCGGCCAAACTGCTCCCTCCTAGCAGGTCTCTTCGCCTCGGCGGGGAAGATGAAGATCGTGGAGGAGCCGAATACGTTCGGGTACGTGGCCGCCCGCTCGCCGTGTTCCGCGATCCACCCGCACTCGGCGGGTTCGGGTCTGCCTGCCGTTGTGCCCGCTCCAGCCCATTTCTTCCTCCGGGGGTGGGGCGCCGGGCCGGGGCGCTGCCGCAGACCCCGCTGTTGGCCCGCGGGCAGCGGCCATCGGTGTCGGGACACACAGGTAGGGGAGGATGTACGCACGGCCGGATGCATAACTCACCCTTAAACGTTTAACTTTCCTTCTTTTGAAAGGTTGAATAACCCATTCTTGCCTCAAACAAATAGGCTGCAGCCAAAGATGTCCCCATCTGCAGTATCAGGTATATGCAACCGTTTTTGGGGTGGTTTTTTTGTACGGTTTTCATCCTTTAGCAACAGTTGTTTGCAATGCAAATAGTCTACTTCGACTTTGTGCACACAAAACCTAATTTTGCGTGTGATTTTAGAAGCATCACGGAAAATAAGCACGGGCAAATGTATTTTATTGTGCTCCTGAGGGGTGAAAACCTACATTAACGTCACTGGTGGTTCCGGGTCCCAGTGCTGTTTATAGTGTTTGTGTGACGGTACTATCCGTATGTTTTATTTTGTGTTTTTTCAGCCTTACGCAGATCCTTTTGCCCCACAGTAAACACTCCTTTGTTCTTGACACAATCCTTGATGTCATTGAGATTATCATATAAAAGTCATCCCATCATCTGATAGCACTTAATACCCAAAGGTAGTTTTTAAAAAAAGTCCTAAGCTCAGTGAAACTGAAATATGCGGCGCTGTCAGCATTCTGAACAAATGGGCTTTACTAGTATAAACTTGCAGAGTTTGGATGATTTTGGGGACAGACAGCTGCCAAGCAAGAGTTTCGGTGATTTCAATGTTAGATTTTGGCAGGATCTGCACTGATGATTCCTTTCATGGACCTGGCCTCCAAATGTTTATTTTTACACAGGTTTCTTATTTTTGTTTTAAAAAGAGGCTTATCTATTTCACTGGACAGCGAGAATGAAAAACATTAAAGGTCACGATGCAAACCAGTATAGTGCTAGTGAGAACTTACAGTAATTCATACGGAGGATAAAAATTTCCTTACGTACGACAGAAAACTAAATTCGTCACGTACTCCTCGCGCTTTTGTCACCGCGGTAGCTTGCTTAAATTTAACCAAAACATTATTTTTCCTTTATGTCATGTTGCGATGTTTTTAGGCCCTGCACATCTCTTTAGGCTTGCTGGCAAGTGTTTCAGTTTTGTGGAATCCACGTGAGTAATGGATTTGGATATTTGTTTCTATATGCTTACTAGGAATTAACTGGTTTTGTATTCCAGTCTGAAACATTTCTTATTTTCTTTTTCCTTTCTCTCCTTTTAAGGTACAAGTACGAGTTTTGTCCTTTCCATAACGTCACTCAGCACGAGCAGACTTTTCGATGGAACGCCTATAGTGGGATTTTAGGGTGAGGCATTTAGACTTTTTACGTTTTAGCTATGTTGTTAGCGGGCCACTTTGTCGATTGTAAAAAAGGGGGCAGTTTTAAAATTAAGATTCCTCTATTGGTCAGCTTAGGTCATGGTAGTTCCCAAGGTATTATACATAGAAGTACCCTGTCTTGAAAAATTCAGATTTTTTTTTGTTGATAAACGCTAAGCTAGTATTTTAGCTGGAGACTGATTAATAACCAATGCCAACTGCAAGTGTGATATGTTCACGTGAGAAATTCAATAATGTCTAACTACGCCTCATATTAGCACAGATTGCATGTCCATTAACTATTTGCAGTTTGAGTGGAATACAAAAATTACAAAATGTAAAGAGTGCTTTATGCCTAATGGTTGTTAAACATTATAAGAAGTTATAAAACGCTCAATGTAGACCCAAAAAAAAAGTATCCCGAAATATTTAAAGACCCTGGATCATAATACCACCAGATCATCATACCTAAAATAAATCTAAGTATAAACCAGGGCATTTCTTTCCTAAATATTTTGTATATAGATATCTCTTTTTTTCCTATGTGCAAAATGGTTAAGCCGGTATGTGAGGTGTGTACATCACCGTGCTGAGGTGATGTACATTTTGCTTTAGGACTAGCAGAAGTAGACTAGTTTTTGTAGGTGCTCTCACCAGCTCTAAAAGTCCTGCAAACACACTGAGTTGCGCAGGGTGCTTAGCCTCGTGGAATTCGTTGTGGGATTGATGTATAAACTGTATTTCACTGGACTTAAACACAGATTTCCAAGTGCATATGGTTTGCAAACTGAACTTTGATCCAAAGGTCTGCTCTCAAAAAGCGCTATTGACGTGCCCTGTATAGCAACCTGGATAACAAACTACACTGCTTCCAAGGTGTTGGCTGCAGGAAATGGAAATACTAAGACAACAAAAATGAAGTATATACACTTAAATTGAACATGGTATGAGGGTATTATTGGTTTTCTTCCTGACAGTTCATCTTTTTCTTTCCAATAACTTCAAACAAAATAGTGTCCTCTTTTTTCAGAATCTGGCATGAATGGGAAATTGACAACAACACATTTGTTGGAATGTGGATGAGGGAAGGAGACTCCTGTGAAACTAAGAGCAGACAGACAAAGGTATAGTAACTTAGACTATGCTAGTTTAGACAGCATGACCCTACATACACTCGTGAGACTACAAACTGAAACATTCCTACCCTGAAGAAGTCATCATTTAAGCTGCGATAGAAAACATAGAGATGAATTCCCGCAGGAACTACGTGACTGAATGGAAGAGGAAAGCTAGAATCGGGATAAAATTTTGAAGACGTTTACTTACGTTTCCTCACCGGTTACTTACAACTCTTTTTTTCCTTGGTAGAGCGGTATAATTACTACTGTAGAAATACGGTACAGTGCTTTGTAATTTGTGTCAGGCAAAATAAAGAAAAAGAGCTCTTTGTCGAATTCAAGATGGCAGCCTATTAAGAACATGCAGGAAAAAGGAGGGAAAAGAATTAGGCAGTTAACAATAGCATGCCGAGAAGCTAAGTATGGTGTTAGAACAAGCGCTAGGGGCATTTCAAGAAAGATTTGAGGCGATGGAGCATGTCCAGAGAAGGGCACTGGAGCTGTGGAAGGGTCTGGAGCACAAGCCTGATGAGTAGCACCTCTCTACCGGCATCCCCAGGTCTTTTTCCACCAGGCGGCTTTCCAGCTATTCTTGCCCAAGCCTGGAGCAGCGCACGGGGTCGTCACGACCCAAGTGCGGTAGCCAGCACTTTGCCTCGTTGAATCTCTTGCGATTAGATGCCGACTGGGCTGCCGTACCCTGGCCGAGGTGAAAATGTTACACTCTAATGGAGGTGCCTGGTTAACATCTTTATTTCCCATAGAAGCTGCAGAAAGAATTAATATTCTTGTATGACCTTTGATATTGCGATTGAAATCTTTCACTGGCATTTCATTTTAAAGACAGAAAATACCGGTGGTGCAAATCTAAAGATGAAAACAATTCTCTGCAGTCTGGATGTGTCTTGTCTTCTTCAATTAGCACATTGGTCAGAAATAAAATTTAGGAAAATTGTGCTTCCGTTAGATGAGGATCTAAAGGGTGTCCTATTCACCCTCCTTTTTACTATCATTCTTGCTGGACGTACGGTGCTTGGAAATCCAAGGAACAATGGCAGGTGGGGAGAATCATTTCCCTATAGAGAAAACAATTTTCACGTTTGGTGAAATAAATGGACGATGCGCTTCCTACGATGCTTTTTCTGTCTGAAAAAAAAAAAAGCACTGGAAGCTTTGACATGACAGTATGTACAGAAATGCATCTACTAGCATTGGAGCGCAGCAGACTGATCATCAGTGCTGGTTTTGTTTCATGTAGACCTTTCGTGCTCATCTTCGTTTTTACTGATGTTTAGGTTAATCTTGTTTGTGGAAAGAGCAATAAATTGGCTTACGTGTCCGAGCCAAGTACTTGCGTTTACTCTCTGACATTTGAGACTCCTCTCGTGTGCCATCCCCACTCACTTTTAGGTAAGATTTGGAAAATGTTTTGTGGAATATTTTTAGGTTGAGTTTGTACCTTAATATAAATTCGTATTAAGTGTTAACATATAATACGAAGTGTATTTTAAATCCCAGTCGTTATAACACATAGGTATTTCTCGAATAAATTGTCATTGCTAGTGTAGACCCAGCGAATGATTTTTTTTTTTTTAAGTTTTTTTTTCTGGGACTGTAGGAATAAGCCCCGTGGTGGCTGTTATTTTACTTACATTACAAAAAAGCTCAGTTAGAAATACACTGAGCGAAGGAACGAGAGGCCTTGTATCTGGAAATAAGAAAACTTTCTGGTCATTTTCCAGAAACTTTAAATGTATGAAGCGCAATTTAAATGTAAGCCCAGTTCCCGAAAGCGGTAGAGACTTACGTACTGTATAGAAACATTGAGTTCTTAAATGTGCTTGCATGATACTAGAGGAGGAAGTAACTAATGCAGGACCGTGCTCTTGGTTTTTACATGGTTTGACTTCCATTTTTCAGTTTATCCAACTCTGACTGAAGCACTGCAAAGGAAGTGGGATGAAGCAGAGCAGCTTCTGTATGATGAACTAATAACTGACCAGGTTTATTAATTTTTTCCAACTCTATTTGGTAAAAAAAAACCAATTACTGTCAAGTAGCCAAACCTGGCTTCTGTAGTTTCTCCTTTCGGAGTAGATGCATTTATTCTGCAGCTGGCAAACGGTAATTTTCGTGTTCTGTAACTACTATATTAACTGGTAATGAAGTTTGAGGACTCGGAATGGCCAGTGCAAATTACAGGCAGAGATGAGAGTTGAATAGATTGATCGATCGCCTTTTGGAAACTTTCTTTTTTAGGGTTACAGAAAAATACTGAAAGAGATTTTTGAGGAAGCAGGACTTCTAAAAGCAACAGAAGAAAACGAAGTTGAAAAACAGAGTAAGAAAATAACTCTGGAATTTGAAACAGTGGAGAAGTGCAGTAAGGTACAGAGCACAATATTTACGATGTAGAATTAAATTGCCACCTTTTTACTGTATGACAGTATCAGTGGGAGAGCATTATGTAAACGCCCTCGGTATTCGGCTGAATCTGTTCATGGGGTTATCTTTTCCGGTTTCAATATGTAACAGCCTGCATACTGTGTGATTTGATGTCTTTATTCTAGCCTCTAAGTCAAAAACAAACCAGCAAAAATGATTGCCCAGTAAGAAAATGGGGCTTATGAAGGAATTAGTGTATGCGCTTGGGTTATGAACACCTTGTAGGTACTCCTTCTGGGGAATATCGGTCTGGAGACAGGAAGGAAGTACTGGCGGAGATACGTGTGTAACCGACCTCACCTACGTCGAGGCTTCTCTCTGCGGATAATTACCCAGAGTTGCGTAAGAACGCACCGGCTGTTGCACGAGCAAAAGGCAGAACGGCTGTATTCATTTCCGAATTACTCTTGTGTATGTGAACAGTTCTTCTGCAACAGAATTGGAATGGGGAAAATAGAGGTAGAAGCTGTGCTCAGCCTAGAAGAGTGCAACCTGAACATCAGAAAAAGAGCACGGAAGGGAATTCATTCATTATAATACAGAGAAGCAGTTGCTGTTGTCTTTTTATTTGAAAAATGTAGTAATTCATGAATATAACCAAATAAAACCGTGGTTCAGCTGAAAATACTTTAATGTAAAGATCACCATTTTGATCTGGTAGGAGCTGGAACAGTCACGTGATTTTTTTTCACTCACTAACAATACAGTATTTAATAATTTGTACTTCTTTTCCTGGCTCCGTCATAGCTTAATTGACATAAATTGGCTGTTTGGTAACCACAGAATCTCAAATACTTATTATTTTGCTCTATCTTTATTCACGTAAACACAACAAAAAATTGGGGCTTCTCTGAGATTTCAGGTATGTGGTTTGAGTCTCAAAAGAACTAGGCAATCCCTGTGTCTGTCAGTTAATAGAAACCGCCGAGAGCAAGGACATTTAGTTACTAGGTCAAGAGTTGAGGAGGTCACAAATTTCCAGACTGCAGCATTATGATAATAAGAAAATAAGGGTAGTCCTGAAGCAAACTTAAGATTTTGTTCCATGATGAAATGCTAGTTACAGAGCAGAGATTAAATAGTTACAGAAAGCATTCCTAATTTTTACTGTCGGGCTTGAAAAAAGCTGGCTCCTCTTTTGGCAACACGTATCTTTTTCTAAAATTTGCACTGTTCTCTTTAGTTTAACATCTTTAAAGCCAAAAGGTGTAACAGCTGCACACAGAGGCATTTTTTTCTTAAAAGCTCCCAATTTAGGTATGTATTTGAAAAGTGGGAGAACTATTTTAAGTGTATTTTCTTTCTTAGGAATACAAGCAACTTTCTGAAGAAATAAAAAAGCTTAGAGTTTTATTACGTCAGCATGGGATTACATACAAAGGAAATTCCGGTGAGTTTTTTTTGGTATTGTTCTTTTCCATTATTGTCTGCTCAGAATGGGAATACCCCAATGCTGTTTTCAGTTACAGCAACAATTAAATAATCTGGCATATACGGAGGTAAAATTCAGTAGACAAAGGTATTAATAAGTACTTAGGTTTTGATTCCTGTGCACAGGGATTTACTCTGTCCTCAAAAAAACTGTCGATGACTTGAAATTCTAGCTTTATAGAAAAATTCTGACTGCTGTTGTTACTGAAGTTTGTCTCCAGTCCTTAAGGTGCCAATTTAAAAGAAAATCGATATTACATCATTAATAGCACAAGTGTGTCTTTTAAGCAATTCCACTTTCTGTGTATTAACCACAAGGCCTAATTTCTTTCATAACACTTGAAGTTTTCTCTATATCTTTTTGGATCGTTTTTTTCCCTTTTTGAAGTCGCCTGTTTCTTTCTTCCCTCTCTTTGATTTCTGGTGGGTAAGTACCATATCGCATGCAGTTTGTAGAAGGAAAGACTGGTGCTGGCCGTGAAGGAGCACGGCTTATCTGGATTAATTCCAGATAAGTTGTTTTTTGATTTTTTTGGAGGGGTTTGTAGTTTGGTTTTTGAGTGGTTTTCTGATTGTTTGTTTGTTTTCCCTCATTCCTTCCAGACCATCGTGCCCACACGAACCGTTTGTCAAAGGAGAATTTAATTTCCGGAAATACACGTGCATACATCGATAGAGATCTATTGATCTATTTTCTTTTACAGATTTTATGTTCGGCATTGGCACTTCAACAAAACAAAGAACCTTTGAGCTAATTAAATTAGCTTAAAATTAGTGACATAATTTTCTCTTTTTGCTTTGAGAAACTCTTTTCTAGGAAAAAACTCAAATAAAAATTTTCTATAGCACGTTATCTGCACATTATTAACTATGTAATTTGCACAGTATTTCTGCCTGTTTGGTAGTTCTTTCATTATCGCAGTAGTTCTTTTAATTATTGCAGATTAGCGCTGTAAAATCAAAAGCAGAATTCAGTTTACTCTAGATGACTTATTTCAAAATTGTTTAGTGAATTCTGTGACAAAAACGTTTTGGTGGTTAAAAGCAAAAATAACTGATGTCTTATTTAAAAACTAAATTTTACAGCTGGAAATACCAGTGTTGAGTACGTAAGTCACCAAGCGGCAACCGCAGCGGCATCGGTTCTTAACGGGTCAAAGGATGATGAGCACCTGCATGGCGATACAGGAATTTGGAATTACACTGTATGAAGAATGTACAGAACGTAAATTAAACTGAACGCGTATTATGCCACAAACGTGATTTACCTTCTCGTGAGGCTTCTTGACTTTTTGAATTTCTGCCCTAAAGCAAAGGGAATGTAGTAGAGTGAAGGCACACCGTTATGAGAACAGTTGGCTGGTTTCTGAGAACGTTTGTAACACTTCTTTGCTAAGACCGGTATTTGGCACAAATTTACAGATTCTGTGCGTCTAGTCCCAGCTTTTGTTATTTTTATTGATCAAGTGTGGTAACAGTTGGAGTAAATACAAACCAGCTCAAGACCAGTGCTGCAAGATGTTGTAAGAAAGGTACTAAATACAACATTAAGAACATGTTATTTCATGTGTATGCTAAAGAGTGTTCTGGGCACACTTCGGCAGAAAAAGAAACGTTTTCTGCCACGGCAGAGCAGAACGCACCACTCCACCCACTCGTGTTCAAAGGTTGACGTCGCCTTTGGCTGTCGGGTTAAATGAAAGTCGGTCAGGATCTGACAGAAAGGTGCAACGAAACCGCTGAATTGTTATAAAAGCGCAGTTGTGTTAAGGGAATACCGGCAATGCTCTGTACGTAATGCGGAATAAAATGGACTCTTCCAACACGAGCTGTGGAAACATCACTGTAGCGGTCGGAGAACGCCGTCCGCGGTCACTCTGCCGCCTCCTGTAGCGCGGCTCGCGACCCCCGTAGAGCGGGGTCCTTTGGACCTCGCCCTCGCGGCGGCAGCCGCCTAGAGCCGCGGCCCAGCCCGCGGGGGCCCTGGCACTTCCGTTCCCGCTCCCGCTCACGGAAGGCGCGGCATGATCTGGGCGCTGGGCCGCTGGCGGTGCGGAGANGGGAGCCTATCTCCTTCTCCGGCAGCAAGGCCAGTCCGCGGTTTTGGAGCGTTAGCCGGTCGATGGGGAGCGACCACGAGAGGCCGTTGGTGAAGGTGCTGCCTCTTAGCGTGCTGGGCGCGGGGCTGTTGCTGTGGTGCGTGTTCAGAGACAAAACGGAGGTCGACGAGCGACTGGAAGCGGTTCTCTCCGGCCAGATCGCGGACTCAGGTACGGCCCAAGAAAGCAACGCTCGCCTGCAGCTGCAGAAGGAGAACTGAGGACGAGAGTGGGGCTGCACTGAAGGAGCTGCCAGAAGTTTGCCGGCATTCACCTGGTTAGAAGCTGTACTGACGCTTTAATGGAAGAAACCTGTTTTTCTTGTTTTTCGGCAGCCTTATCGTGCAAGCTTGATTTCTTCTCGCTGCTCTTTGTGCCGGTCTTGCCGTGGTAATTTACACCGGTAGGAAAAGGCGTAGTTTCTGGATTGTGCAGGTAGGGATGAACAGGATGTATTGCAAATCAGCTTGAATCGGAAGACGAGTTTTATACAACCCGTCATTTTTCTACGGGTCATTTTTCTTAGCGGATCGTTGTATTAAAAAATACCAAATGTGAATGTCTGTGAAATTCCCGCTTAAGGTGACTTTCATTTGACATTTTGGTAGTTACAGAGTACGTTCAGTTTATATTGAAGACAGCTCTAAATGAATGATCGTTAATACGCGATTGTGTTGTGATTTTTTTCTCTTTGTGTGTAATTCTGCTCATTAATGTAGAAATTACCTTCTAGGGTGTATGCTTTCTGGACTAGAACTTTCTAGGCTCGGTTGATTTTAGGTGATCATTACTGGCAGGAGAGTGTTTTGCACAGAATGGAAGTGATTGGCTTGCATTATGTTGGGGAGGTTTCGTTGAACAATACGCTATCTAGGCTTTTTGTGCAGATTCATAGATATTCAAACTTGCACACTCCGGAGACTTTTCTCGGAGAGGAGGAATGTAAAATACTAACACAACTTAGTTCCCTTCAAAATTAGAGGGGTGGTTTTTTTTTAAGTTTTCAACTGCAAAAATCGAAAATCGGGTTTGTGCCGTTAAAATCCCTAATTAAAACCCAAAAACCAACAGAGACGATAGCAGCTGTTAAGATAGGCTGAGTAGCATCGTGTTTGTGTAATACCACTGATTAGTCTAAACAACACGCACTACTGCGGCTTTTGATTTTGCTGTAGAGTCCCTTAACCACATGATGCCTAGTATATGAGTACACTCGATTCGGTACTGTCACAAGGTTTAATCTTGGTATTCGATTTTACTGCAGTAGAATGTTGCGAGTGAGATGCGTGGGGGCATCCTGGCGAATGAGTGAAACGGCGATCCTGGGTTTTTTTTTCCCCCCAATATATTGAAGCTCAGGTGTAATGCCTTTTGCTCCTGACTAGCTTTCTTGCTCCCTATTCTATGAAAACAGCTCAACAACGAGCTGCTTTGTTTAAGGAGATACAGAGCTGCCCCGTCGTGTGTGCCTTGTTTTCGGGTGATGATTAATAAAGAATCTCTACCCGTTAAACTATTCTCATAGTCTCTTGCTCTTAAGGTGTTTGCAGCATTTTATCGTCAGCTAAGGCTCCCTGCAGCAGCTCCTCGTGCTCGCTCTACAACACCTCCGAGGCGCTGGAGCCGCGGTGGCGGAGGTACCCCGACCGCGGGGAAGCTCGGGCCTGAGCGCTCAGGGGGGTGGGGTCCGTGTCTGCGCCCTGCGTTCCCGGGAAAAGTGATGTCGGTGTTGAGGTTCTTTCGTCCCTCCTCAATCCCGTCACAGCCTTTTCCGGTTTCCACTTACATTCCTACTACACAAGCTATTTCGGTTCATTTGCACTGGAATTTGCACTTTCTATGTCTCATCACAGTGTCTGAATGAAGTGTTTAAACCACCTGTTTTTTTCATTAACGGAGGCTGAATACGTAGATAAAGTAACCATACACTCAACAGTACAAATGGTTCCTTTGCCATGTCTGTTAGGCTTAGAATGCTAGAGCCAATATTTTGGAATTGGTCTAACGCTGTGTTCTAACTTGGCTGTTTTAAAAACTCTAAGTAATACACAAGTACTTGTTACATATCGCGTTTTTTTGGAAGATACGGTGTAAATTGCTTCAAGTTGTTTTCTAGTCTCATGCTTATTTCTTAATATGGTATATATGTACTGTGAATTTAAATTACTTCACAACATGTGTTAAATCACAACACGGTTAAATAGAAATGACATCTAGGTGGGGGATTTTTTACGATTTACAAGTTAATAGCATACTATGGTACTCACAACTGTAGGAGCAGAAACAAAAACGATGGGATGCGTGTGCTTTCATATTCAATCGAAACCAGGTTTCAAAATCCCAGTTTCAAAATACCGGAATGCCAAGTTCCAAAATACCAAAATAATTCCATTTCAAAATACCGGAATATTAAATTCCAAAATATCAGAATGTCCCAATTTCAAAATATCAACTTCCAAAATACCAATTTTCAGATGTCTTATATGGGCAAGATTCCCAAACCCAAAAGAATGCATTATTGTCAAAATGGGATCTGTGCTACCAAAATGGATATTTTCTCTTCTGAAAAAGCTTTCCCCCCATGACCATCCTTACTTGTATTTATTTTGATCGTTTAGCCAGATGTAATAAGAATTTTACTTTAAAAGCCAACACTTGTAGTAGTTTTCTGCTTAGTTTGTGTCTGTGAGAACCGGCATTTGGGCAGGAGTGCTGCGGTCGGGAACAAGGGACGGAGTAATCTGCTCTCTGGATGGACAGGGAAAGACTCGGTAGCAGGCAAGGGGAGTATTTACAAACTATATCAATATTTCACTGAAATTCAGGGTAGACTGGCGATGGGGCACTCGGGTTCGGTCGGGGCCTGTCGGGATTAGCCATAAAAAGCCCGGCCAAACGCCCGTCCCCTCGAGGGATGTGTCAAACACTTCCACGGCAACACAATTCAGTAACGATTGCGGAGGAGAAATTACCCCTAATCGCTTACGATCCGTGGGAAATTTCCTCGGTAATGACAAGGCCAGGACATAGGGAATTTTGGAGGCAGAATCCCAATTTTGGCCGTTGGAATCCGGACGAGAAGGCCGGTTCTTTTCCATGGAAAGGAAAGCCCGGCACCCCGGTGTTTCGGGGGCAGATGACGGCCCGTGTAGGGGAGGGAACGACCGGCGGGACCTTTCTCCACCTCACCCCCCGCCCCAAGCGTGACCAGCTGCTTTTAGAGGGTTACCCGGGCACACCTGCACAGGGAGCTGCTAGTCCAGAAGGGCCAACGGAGGCATCTCGAGAGTCCCTCCGGGAACGACGGCCGGAGCATCCGGCAGGGGCTAGGTAGCGGCCGGATGCACCCGGGCACCTGAGTGGGCGGGGCAGCACGTGGGATGCCGGGGGGAAAGTTTCAACTTTCCTCTTTTATTTTGTCAGTCCCTCCCTAGAGCCCCTAGTCCCTCCACGATGCCCCCAGGAAAGAGAGGGGTTATTAGGAGAAAAAGAGTTTAAACTGAGGGCAAAAACTTCCTTTTCCATAATTGTCTGTGTTCAAATTGAGGGGGAAGCCCCTTCCCTTGCAACTTTATTGGTAACAATTAAAGGAAGCCCTGCCTTTTCCATGCTTTCATGGATGTCAACTGACAGAGAATCCCCATTTTCCATTATTTTCCAGTTTAAATGGAAGGGGAAAACCTCGATGATGCTGTATTATGGGTTTGAATTACATCCCCCATTTTCATCGTCCTAAGGCTTAAATTGAGGCCAAAGCCCAGTTATCCCTCCTTTTTAAGCGTTTGAATTGAGGGGAAAATCCCCCTTTTTCCATCATTTGAGAGATTTAAAGTGAGGAAAACCCCTCTTTTTCCAGTATTTTAGGGAGTTAAATTAAAGGGGAGAAGCCATTTATTTGCCATCGTATCAGTTTAAGTAAAGGTAAACACCCTCTGTTCCCTCATTTTAAGGGGTTCAGTTGAAGGAAGCTCTCCCTTTTTGAGTATTTTAAGGGTTTAAACCTGCATTTTAGGGCACTCCCACCCACGCCCCGGTACCAAACGCCATACGGGAACGAGCCCGGCGCGTACGTAACCCTAACGCCGCCCGGGAGCCTATTAATTTTCCTTATTTTTATTTACGCCTATAGCCCTAATTAGAGGTCCCAAAGAGAGTTACACCATTCGTATCATTACTATTCTTCTCCACCCTACTTAGCCACATGTGGAGCACTACTTGGTAATCACTAAGGAATAATTATG
>VXAD01005367.1:603723-629165 GCA_013399195.1 Dicrurus megarhynchus | reverse complement strand
TGATTTGATTGGTAAAAAATTCAGCTGATTTCCCTGGATTGAGTCTGCTTTGCCTGTGATGGTAACCAGTGAGGGATGTCTCCCTGCCCTTATCTTGACCACAAGCCTTTTGTTATATTTTACTTGCTGTATCCAGCTGAGAGGGAGAATGATGGAGTGACTTCTTGGTCACCTGACATCCAGCTAGGGTTAACCCACCACATGTCACCTCTGTTGTGCTCTGTAATTGCTGCGTACACCTTGCTGTCAATGGGAGCCTTTCTTTCACATTTACTGAGTTTTTCTTTTTTCTAAATTCATTAACATAGAGTAGTTTCTTAATGTGGCATATTATGTGATATCCCAATGAGCCAATAAATAGTAATGAAAAATTAGTAATTTGGTTTCTTGCTTTTGTCAGACACACCTTTGTGGTCAGTGTATATTTCGTTTGAAGTTTTTTCTTTGGTTTCATTATGCTGACCTTGAAAGTCAGTCTGTTGCTCTCTCTTATTCAAAAGTTGTCTTGGTTTGAAAGACAGGCGTTTGTCAATGAAGGCGGGAACCTCCCTCGGAATGGAAAACATATGACCCCCTTCTCTCTGAATCATTATAACTTTGAAATTAAGGGGCTTTCAGGCAAAGGTATGAGAAAAGGAATAACAGTTCTTTACTAGTATGTATATGTATAACAAGGCAAACAGAACCAGGAACCCAGTGCCAGCCTCTCTCGGCCACAGGCCCTTTCTCCTTGAGTGCAGTTCCGCTCACAGCCAGCAGGGGCGCTGGTGGCTCCCGGCCGGGCAGGGTGGGTGCGGTGATTCCCCCGCGCCTGCAGGGGGCGCTGTGGCGCGAGTTCAGTCGCGTCTCCCTCACGCGGTAATGGCGGGCGGGCTGGGTGGCCGCAATGGGCTGCAGCAGGAACCTCGGAGCGGTGGCTGGGATGGCAGGGACAAGCAAATCCCGAAGCAGCGAACGAAATGTATCAGAAACTCCACAGCTGTAGCAGGAGCCGCGGGGTGTCCCGGCAGGCAGGGAGTGTGGGGTTGCCATGTAGTGAAAAACCTGGAGCAGTGGCAGAGAAGCGGTGGGGCTGGGCAGCAGCAGCCCGGCTCCCGAACACAGCTGGGAGAGGCTCCCTCGGAGGGAGTCAGGGCCCTGGGTTTTCCCCTGAGGCACCCGAGTAGATGGTGAGGGTCCTTTCTAGTGAGGTCAGGTGTTAATAAGGTCCAATGGCCGCTGTTACGAGCAAAGGCTCACCCACAGTAAGGAAGAAGCAGTACAGGGCTGGGCTCCGGCAGTGGCAGTGAATTCTCCCCACAGTGAGCAACAGCTCGACCGTCTTCCTCCTATGCTGACAGCGAGAGCTAGAGGAGCCAAGCCCAGACCCTCAGCCCCCAGCCAAAATCTCAAAGTATCTTTGCTCTTCCAAAGAGAAAACCCCACAGGTAAGAGAGTAGCTAGCCGCACCCTTCCCCCACTTTGGCCATTTTTTTTGTCTCTCTTAAGTACTGGTTGTTATTGTTTCTTAGCAACAGATGGGACAAAATTCCATGAGAGAAAGAAACAAAAGGAAAAATCCTAACCCCCAACAGTGGGGTAATGCTTTTCTGTTCAAATAGGGATGAGTTAAACTAAAGCTGAACAGTGAGTGAATGAGAAAATATGCCAGCTCACAGGAACACAAGAACAGGGATGATTTCTCACATTTACTAATCAGACATGCTTAAACTGTCTATCAGTGATTATTTTCTTTGTAAAGAAAGGAGACTTCCAAATCCACAGCACAGAAAATTCTAAAAGATGCATAAAGACGTATGGGCTGGAAGCCCTAGAGGATGTTGGGCTGCATGTGTACTCCCCATGTGTCAGGAAAGCTGGAGAAGCTCTCCCATTTGGCAGGCACTTTGTGGGTCGGTAGGTCTTGATGGATTGAGAGTCCATTCCAGGCTGGAATGTCAGTGTCAGGGAAATGGGAACAGAGGCATCCCTAGTTTGAATCTTTGGGACAGTTCTCCCATGTACTTGATTTGAGTCAAGGGCAGGCATTGAATTAAGGTCTTAGGGCTGTTTTATGGTGCATAACCAAGACATCGTGGTAGCGTTGTAGCTGTGAGTCAGGAAAAGAGGTGTCCAAAGGTTTGTGGTTTTAATTTGTTCCTCTGATAACCGTTTGGTTTTATTAGCCCAAATCAATTTTGGCTTGCTTTGCGAACAACAAATGTAATTCTCCAGAAATGTTCTTTTTCAAGCCTCTGTCCTTTAGCATTTCTGAAATGAAGTGCTGCTGAGGAAACGAGCAACCTCTGCTGGTCTCATGATTCTAGGCCCACTTTCACCCTTGAGAACAGTGCACTAGGGAATGGCAGAAGGAAACCCTGGGCCATCTTCATACAGCGATGGGTGGAAAATCTGTGCTGCCTTTGGGATTCAAAAAAAGCAACAGCCTGCTAGAAATAGAAGACCGCTGGCCAAGAGTTTCAGGACAGTGGACCTAAAAGGTGGTTTTCTGAGTTCATTCTTGAGCTTACAGTATGTGTAAAGCTCCCCACGTGAGTGTCCTTTTGCTAGTGCTGGGTTTGCGTTTGTCTCATCTGTGGCCTTCCTAGCTTGCTGAGGTTTTCATAGCACTCAAAGCATTCTGATTAATGCCTTTTTGTAGTATATCTAATCTCTACTATTGATGATTTCCCCATCTCATATGAAGAAACTTAATCAAGGAACGCTTGGACTGAAACAGCTATTTAGTCTGAATTTAAAGTTCAGTTGAGTGAGACACCTACTCAGGTATTCTTCTTGCAGAAGGTCAAAAGGGACCACTGAAAAATTCTGCTGTTTCAAAAAAATGCTATGAAGGCCTTTTTTTTCCCCACTCTTCAGCTTCATGTAAGACATGACACACGTGTGAAGGGTCATTAAGTTCACACTCTTCTGGCTGGGTGTTTGTAGTATCTCCTGTGGGCCCACAGGTTGGTCTTGTCACTGCTCATGAAAAACTAAAAGGCTTTGTCATGCCTGTCTTTGGCATTAATAAGAATTTTCAGTGCTTTTAAAAAAGAACAAGGACATGAAAAATAGAATTAAGAGAACTGTGGTGCCTACCACTACTTTATTAGCTTTACTTAATCAGTCATGGAGCTGTCCAGTGGAGCAGACCTTTGGGAAAACGTGTTCCACCCCACAGCAAACGGTCCTACGAATGACTAGATGGAGGAGGTGATGTGAACTGAGAGCCGGGAGGTGCATGGAGCAGTGCCCTGACCCATGAGAGACTGAGGCAGGCTTTTCTGGGTCGGATTTGATTGGTTTAAGTAAACAGAGCCTGTGCATTTCTGAAAGGCCTCTAACAAATGTGTGAGAAATCCCGCAGCCCTGTGTACCGGGGCAGTGCCACAGCTGGGAGCTCACCTTTCAGCTGTGCTTTGCCTGCTTCCATATTTCGAAAGTTAGCAAGGATCAGATGAAAGTTTTAGATATGTTAATGCTTTTGAAACTCATCTGACCCTTCAAGTTCTTGGAACTGTAGCAGGAAAAGATTTTTAAAAAAGAAAAAGCATAGTTGTTTTTCATATTGAAGCAAGTTCATAAAATCTGTGAATTTTAATGTATGCTTCAGAGGTAAACTCCTTTTAATCCACAGAATAAATTTGCTGCATTACATTAAATGTAAAAGAGACTTTTACACATCTTTGTTTTTGCGGAATGATCCGCTAGTTATTTCTAAGCTAGAATAATGGAAATTTTGCTTCATTCTTCATCCTTGATTTCATCACAAGGCAGAATATTGCTGACACTCTGCAACACTAAAACCTTTAGCAAACATGGATTGAGAAAAACCAAAGGAAGAGCATGCCTTTCATATTCTCATATTTGTCTGTCTACAGGCTTTAGCCCCACAATGGTTAAAAATGCTGCAAATCCAGAAAAATTAGGATCAATACCAATGCCACTGAAAAAGTATTTAAAAACAAAATACAATTAGAGGATATAAAATTTATGCAGAAGTCCAAGGAAGAGATGACTGTCAGTGAGTTTCAATTAAATACCTGCTTTTGTTTCACCATTTGCAGTTTCAATATAGTGGAATTTATTTTTGGGATATGTTTTGCTTTATATCAGAAGACTATGGATAGAAAGCTTCAGACTCTGGATGTTACATCTTGTCTTTTGAGGTCATCAAGGATCCTATTGTAATGGCTCTAGAGGTGGAGAATGCCTTCTGTCACCTCAGAAGACAACTGTGTCTTGTTCTGGCTGCACAAGCAGCCCAAAAGGCAAGTCACACTTGGTTCCTAACAGAGGCAGCTGCTACTCATGGGATGAATTCCAGCCTAAACAGCCTGTGGGCTGCTGCAAGCCCAAATCTCCTGGACGTCCAAGAGGGTTGGGGATACGGATCTCCTTTCATAAGGAACATGCCAAAATGGCAGATTTTTAAGTTCATTGCTGGGAATTCCCCACAGATACGTTACTTATTTTGTACATCTTTTGCATCTGTCACTGCATGTAAGTCAGTGATTCTGAAGTGATTCCACATGCAGCCAGACTCTGCTTTAAACCTCCCCGTGTGCACGTACATTGACGTTTGGTCCTGAAGAGACTGCCTTCTTCCTGTGCAAATTCAGTAGCCTCTTACAAGGGTTCTGCCTTACCTTTTTCTCCCAGGTGATAGAAATGTGAGTGTCTCTTTTTGTGGTATCTTTTAAGCTATTCTGGCTGCCAGTTGCCGCGGGGTTTTTTATGGGGGAATGGGGGAGTGTTTATGAAATGGTTGTATGTCATACGCGCTTTAATGGAAACTTGAGACAAATCTTCTCAGCTTTCCTTAACACTCTGTTCTTAAAAGCCAGATGTTGAAAAAGTTTCAAAAATGTATCTGTCATGCTCAGAATCCAAGCATTTGCACACAATCAGTTTTAGACACGCAAGTATTTTGCTGAATGCGAAAAGACTAATGGCAGCTGCTTGTAGGACTGGTGCTCTGGCCTGGATTCTTTCTGCTTTAGGAAGATGAGATCTGGGGACTAAATCTCAGTACCAGATCAGGAGTTTGCTCAGCCTAGGCTTCCAAGCACAGTCAGCTGGTAATCTGAGTGCTCATCATGAGGTGCCCCTTTTTCTTCACTGCTTAGTCAGTCAAGTACAAGAATCGCGAGGGCATGCAAATACTTGAGAAAAGAGTCACCCACTTCCCCGTTTTAGCTCCCTCATGAAAAGAAATTATTTGTTTCACTGAGTAAATGCCCTACAGTGGTGCCTTGTTTCCTTTCTCTGACTGGAAAAGATTTTGTTGGGTTACCGTATGAGTTGGATCTTCCTCATCTGTAGCTTTTTTTGGGCCTGTATGGAAGCTGGAGTAGTCAATACCATCAGTTATCTCCCTTCACTGAGTAAAAACACAGGAATAGTGATGACTTAAAGAGAAATATCTGGGAATTTCTGTAGTCAAGCAGACCTTTTACTCTGAATACACTTTTCCTGAAGTGTAGTGTAGTTCAGTGCTAGTATGCAATTGGTTAGCACACAACCATTTTTTAGGTTTGTCATTCACTGTAAGTTTGCTTTTAGGGCATGAAATTTGGTGGCTGAAGCCGATGGGACTTCAGACACTGCAGTCGCTGATTTTTTCAGCTGCCAATTTCCAGCCTGTTTTCAAAACTGTGTGCTCTTCTTTTAATAGCTAGATAATTTTACTCCATATTACTTTATATTGTGGAATTTTAGGTGAAGTATAAAAAAAGATTAAAAAGATGGCTTTTTTTTTTTTTTTCTGGCATAGTCTGCACTTTATGTCTCTGTCAAGTGCTTTTCTAAAGCTGTTTTTCCCAGACTGTGTGTTTTGCATGGGTGGGACAGTGGGTTATTGTTAGCCTGTTAGACACAACTCGGCTTGAATACCCTTCAGTAGTTTGGGAGGCAAGTCAGCTCTATTTGCATTTGTTCCAGTCACAAAGGTTTATAGGTCAGCAAAGGCTGGCTGGAAAAATTCAACATGCCAATGCACTATTCTTCTATGGTTGTCAGGAATTCAAACGTGCTGGTTTTTATATTTCTTCTTGGTCATGAATATATGATCGCACAGTCTGAAGTCGCTTTGTTTCTTCGGAGCTTGGTACCAGCTGGGACTAAGATGGAGGATGTGACTTGATGCCAGCTTTCCCCCCCTCTTTTGCCCGCACTAATCAGCAGCAAATCAAATGTCCGTGCGTCTGGAGGCAGTGAGAGGGCACTGCTCACCACTGCATGGAGTGCTGCCGGGTTTTTCTCTTCTGTGAAAAAGAGTCCAGCTGAATAAAAGATGGCATTTGTCCTTTAACAGAAAACATTGCATTAGCTTAATCTCCCTTCTGGTTTGGGTTTGGGTGCTCTTTTTTCTTTCTGTTTCTATGTAGGTATGTTTGGATTACATCCTGAAATGTTTCCTGCTTAGTTAGATGCAAAGATGGTGTGGAGGTCTTCATTTGTGTAGAGACTGACAGAGAATAGGCATCTTCTAGGATTCAGAACGTTGAAAGCCATTAATACAGCTTTAATGTACACTCATAAAGATATCTCCCGAAAACTTTGGTATATCACCAACAGCCTGATCTTTTGAGAGTTTGCAGTCAAGCTTAAAATACGTACTAAAAAGACTGTCTTTCCCAAAGAAAGCATTTCCTTAGCTTTGTTTTTTGTCCTCTGGTTTTAGAGGAGGTATAGTCTTTTGCAGTCCTTAAAACGAAATATAGATTTATCCACTGTAATTCGATTCCTTCCAAGCTGCATTTTGAATTTTAAATGGTGTGTCTGAAAGCATTGTGCAGGATACTGTTGCAGTTTTGCTGGGAGCTGACATCTTATTTCCAGGCTGGCTCACTGTAGCCCATTACCCTGAAACCCATAAGCCCCGCTTGAGTTGGACTGATTTAAACTCAGTTACAAAAACCACTTGTCTTTATAGCTGTAGCTTGAGATCTGAGAATTTTCTTATGAAGGAATAAAATAATGCCAGATCTCCTTTTAATATGCTCATTGAAATGCAAACTGTGACCTTTCCTGTTCTGTTGTAAAGAGACTTTCTGCAAAGTGGGGGCTGTTTGGGGGCGTAGGCACAGGGGCATCGCATGTGCAGACTGGGGAGGCAGCAGCTCCCCCTCCTCCTGCTGCCTCTGTTGGGGCAGCCAGGGAGCCCCGTTCCTTTTGAATGCAGGATTCGCTGCCAAGTTGGCACTATCGTTCATGTTTATAGATTTAAATTCAGCACATGGCTTTAACTCTTCAGCTGCACTGGCTGCAAACAATCGCCCCAAACCAAACGCAAAGGTATAATCAGTTCATTGTCTCCGCCTTGCCAAGTTGCATCTGACCCTTGGAAATCCAGTTGGGAATGTTATTTTAAATGCCATCTTGGGTAAGACACATGCAGAGAGCAAAAGCATGTTTTACATGGAAATGTTTTCAAAATAGTAAACTTTACTGGGAAAAAGCAGCTCCTAAAATAAACATTTTTAAAAAATCACATAAAGTATTGAGGGGAAGATGGTCTGGAATAATTGAAAAAGACTCCACAGTTGGAATACTAATGAGCACCAAAAAAAATAGTTGTTTATGAACCTCCTTTTTCTGCCCACACAACCACTAATGTGGTGCAAACAGCATAAAATTGTCAGTCGCTGGAAATTAGTCTGAGAAGAACATGTCATAATTTGGTTGGAGGGTTTTCTTAACTCTTAAAAAATCAGTAATGACTGTTTTCATAAATAAATATTTCAGTCAGTTTTCACTATTTTATTAAGCAAAATATTATACCACTCTCAAAATATTTTTTTAAATGCAACCATGATTGATTTATTAAGAATGTTTTCCACAATTAGAGACATAGTGGTCCATGGCTTTAGTATTTAGTAAAGGAGCAATGATAACCTGACTGCAAATGTAGTCATGCTCTGAAATCTAATTTGAATCTTAGCTTCAAAATGGACAAATAAGCATTTTTATACAGTGATTGGGTGAGGACCTTCCACCCAGTGAAAGCATAGGCTGAATCCCACCACCTCCAGGCACTGCTAAGGTTTGGATATGGACAAAGATGCAAGGAAATGCAATTTCCAAGTTTTTAGCTGCAGCCTTTTATCTGAATCAAATATTTTTTTCTAACTTGCTCATGTGCTTCATACTTAGAAGCGTCTCAGTTATGACTCTATTGGATACAAAAATAGTATGGTTTTAGCACCTGTATTCAATCTCATTATAGTTACAACAGGGTTGGGGGTGGGAGGATTTACCTATTTTTTCCCAACAATTTGCAAGGCATAAAGTACTTTGCATGTGACAAAATACCTCTTTCATTCACTAGCTATTTCCTTTAGCATTAAGTTCTGGATGCAAGTGAGTAGTGACCTATCTGTAAAGCATTCAGTGTAATCAAAGGGTAATTTGGTAAGTCCCTTTCTGGGATTTTTAAATATCATTATAGTCATGGATGGGATGTAGCCTATGGGAAACTTCTTTGTAGCTAGCTCTGAAAACAGATGAAGAGCAACAAAGCATCTCAGCTACATTGTAAACATGTAACTATATTCTTATTTTAGAATAATAAAAATTTCTCTTATCTTTTTCTCTCAAACCCTGTTGAGTGTTTTGGTACAGGATGCACTCCAAATAGCTTTCTTTTTGGCAATTATTTTATTCTTTAAAGTGAATAATTATTTCATAGTGTATCAGATATACCACATTAATAATTTCTTGGCATTATTCGTCTAATTGACACGTGTGTGTGTGTGTGTGTGTGTGTGTGTGTGTATATACATACACATGTGCTCCTCCGTTGTTTCTGAAATTTTAAGGAGGTGAGAAGCACACAAACTAAAGAGTTTTATATTCTCTAATGGTTTGCTTGCTGTAGAAAACAGATTTATTTTTATAAAAAAACACACTGTTTTCTGACCTAGTGTGAAAGATGCTGTATTTTTACAAACACTAGTGTCGGAAACACAGCTGTTACATTACTTTGTGCTTTTCATCAGCTCCTAAACCCCTTGGATCACTCCTAAATGAAAGCCAAAGTTGCAGGCACAGCTTGGATGCCCTTGGGTGTCCGGGACTGCAGTGGATTTTCTGGCGGTTGCATTCATGATTGATAGGGGGATTTTTGGGTTGGGTTTGGTTTGGTTTGGTTTGGTTTTGTGGAATTGGTTTTTAATAGTGGAGGGAAAATACAGAAGTTGCATATTGAGATTTCCGTGCCACAGAAAAGGAGCAAGCAGACCACTGACATATCTCAGTAATTTTGGATGATGACATATCCTACAATTAGGTGTGTCCAGTGTGAGAGACCCCATGGATAAGGTTGTTGAGAGCTTGCAGTTTTCCAGAGAGGAAAAACAATAAATCAGCCTTGGAAAATTGCTTTTTTTTAAGGTGGGAAAAGGACATGGGCTTTTCTTACCTGGTGCTTTGGTTTTCCTCTACTTGTTCTCTTTTTTTTTTTGTTTGTTTTTTCCAAAACTGATTTTATTCTTGCAAATCTCTCCCCTTGTCTTTTTCAGCGCCTGCTAGCTCTGCCTCGGGACTGACGTTCAGACTGTGTTCAGACCCTAGCAATAAACTCTGAAGAGGTAGGATACATGGGATATTTCGGTATTAGAACAAATGGCCCTTTTCCTCGTTTTGTCATTATGCAATTTGTAGACATCCAGAAAAGCCAGGGAACATGACAAGTATTTACATGCCCTGATACTGCCAACAGCCCACTGAGCTTCACCTTCCCCAGGGAGCTTGTCCTCCCTCCTCGTCCATGTCCTGGGAGCCGTGACAGCCTGTCAGTGTCTGCCTCTTGGGATATGGCAGTGGCAGCTCACTCACATGGATGTTGGCTGATCCCAGGCTTTTTTACACTGTGTTCTTTGCCTTTCCTTCCCAGCTGAAGTCCCAAACCAAACAGTGTGACTGAGAGCTAGAGTTTGCAAAGGCTGGTCACTGCCAGAAGTGTTCTGTGATGGAGGGTAGAGGAGGGAATGAGAGACTTTAGATGTCAGTTCTTGGACAGAAGAATTGTCAGGAAGCCTCATCTCCATTCACCTCTTGCTCTGACTAAGGCACAGTGGGAAACTGAAAGGACCAATTCAGTTGACAGACAGAACTTGGATCCCTGCAAAGGACCCATATTTTCCTCCCATCAAATCTTCAAAAGATCAGGAAAAAAGTCTTGCTCTTACTGCCTTTGATGCACCCCCTTCCATCCCCTACTTCAGGACACATATAAGTAATCTTCTTCACTCATACTGAGAAAATTGTGTTGGAAAAGCCAAGAATATGCCTGATGTTAATGAAGAATCCTGTTATGATGGTGACCATTTTTCATTATGAAAAGTTCTGGTAATGCTTTCTGTCGTGTGGGCCTCAGCACAAAGATATACTGTACCACTAAGCATAGCTTTACTCCTTACCTTACCCCATGCTGTTATTTTATCTCAGTATTTTTTCACTGATCCATTAAAATAGGAAATAATTCTGAACAGTTGCTCTCATTGAATTCAAATTCTCAGAAAAGTAGATGCTGATTTTAGTTTTTGCAATTAAAGTTTTTAAGAACATAACCAATTAAGTTAAAAGTAGTTACTCTTTAGAAAGCATTTAGCAATCTAAAACCTAAACTTCTGTAGAACTTTGCATACTGCTTGGTGCATATCCATGTGGCCCAACTGCACAATGAAATGTAGCCTCTAAGAAGATGGGTTACTTTACACAACACTACTTGAAATTAATTTAATTATATTAAAGAAGCAATCATGGCACTGCTTGATAATCCTTTTTCATTTCTACCACATACAGGAGTTTAAGGATATTTCTAATGTGGACACAAGTAGTTCTTTGAGCAAGGGTTCTTTGAGGAATTGGGGTGGAGGACAGCCTCCTTTTGATTGCTCCGTTTGTTTGTCCCTTCACTGAAGTTCAAGTCGAAGGCACACACAGCAAGCTGCACCTGACAAGGGACATTTTGAATTCTTTGGCCCTGCCAGAGGTAGTGGAAAGGAGCACAAGAGCCCCAGGCCTGTCCCATATAAGAAATACCTCCCTTGCCAATATTACTGCCAATATTATTTCATACCAGTTGCGCCCTGTGAGAAGGGGATGTTTTGTACACTTAACAACACCAAATCTAAACAGAAGTGGGTTTAATTGTGACCATGGTTCTCCTGTCCCAGTGCACTGTTCTGTGGCACTCAGGGCTGGGTTGTGTGCAGGAGCTGAAAGCCACTGGAATGGAAGCTGGAAGGATGCGATGGCATATGGGGGCCTGGAGATGAGCCCAGGGTAGGAAACTGGTGAGACACAGGAGGAGAATTGTTTCTTTCCTTGTATCAAGGTCTAGATCAGCCTGACCCCCTCCATGTCCTTCCTGCTGTCACCACATTAGCACCAGCTTTGACACTTAGAGCTGACCTGTGAGACGGTGCAACCAGGGACTGAGAATGAGTAAATAAAAGTGTGGCATAGAAGTATGTGGGAAAGGCCGTGAGGGGATTGCCAGCCGTATAAATTTCATATAATTTTTTTTTCCTTAGAAGGGAGATTTGCACTTGTTGCATTTAGTGGACTTGTATTTGCCCAACATGCAACTGAGTTGCATGAGTTAGGTGTTGTATACAGTCCCTCTGGGATTTTTTTTGACATAACCAAAGGATTTTTACTTTGCAGGGAATGTTAGCCTGGAATGTGGCCAGGTCTGACCGCTCTGTGTAAATTTTGGATGTCTGAAGGGGGAGATGTCATGCTTGGTTGGGACTCCTTCTGGCAAGTCTCGTGGGGAGTGTTCTCTTCCCTTGGTGAGGTCAGAGTGCTGCTGCTGGAGGGAAAGCTCTAGCTAGGCACTTCTTACAGTGTGAAGGGGTCACTTAAAGAATAATTGCCGTGAAAGATTAATACTGTGTTTTAATTACTTTTAATGGTGGTGACTCTGGTTCTGCAGCCACTCTTTCTTTCTCTGTGTGCATCCAGTGCTAGAAAATTTTAAGATGTGCAAGAAATACAGGAGAATAATTTGCTCTCAAATGCATTTTACAATGCTTCACCTAAAAATAGGTACTTCTAAACAATGCAAAAATGAACCAAAAACAAGAACCAAATGTAGTTGGCTTTTTTCTGATGAACATGCTTTCTTTATAAAAGCTTCCAGGTGTACATACTGGTGCTGTGTACATGCTGTGGATTTATTGTTGCTATCCTGTTTAGCAGTTTGGTGATACCAGCTAGAGAAACTGCTTTTCATGCATTTCTTGCATTAATCTAGCTTTTTCGTGACTTTCTCTAACCTGCAAAATTTTCTGTTTCCTCGGAAGGGCCAGAATCTAACAGAAAAGTAATTATCTACCACAAATACGGTTTTTATCTAAATAAAGAATTACAGTAGTTGCAGTATTTAGTCCAGAATCAGTGGCACAGTTTGAGGATCAGGTAATTTGGTGGAATAACAACAGAGAGTTTTATTCCTCAAGTGGCACTCACTTGAGTGCAGGTTACAGGTTCAAGTCTATAAAAGTGTTGAGATACCAGACTTTGGAAAATTGTAGCATTCCATTGCATAAGAAATATGTAAAATATTTTCAGGGAGTTTAACACTCATTAGAACTCTGATCTTCCACAGCAAAACCTTTGGTAACCAAAGTAACCGGTGTTAAAATGTTGAGACTGAAGTAGGTGGATCAGCATTTCTGTCGGCATTGCATAACTCAGGGGGCCTCATAAATCTGGTTGTGCCACCAATGTCTTGTAGTTAAACGTACCATGGGTTTAAGTATCTGGAAGATCATTTCACAGGTATAGTTCCCACTGGCAGTGAGTGAGGGCCAGCTGCACACCTGGAATTCTGGTGTTGGCAGGGGAAAGCTGTGGAGACTGTGATCCCATTCCTGCAGGGAAGTTCTCCACCTGCCTCTACAGCACAGCGTGTCCATCCAAGTAATTCCCAGCTGCAGGGAGATGCTGTGTAACTGTATGACATGGGCTGGTGAGAGACACTGCCATGCTTCACTCGAGCATGTCAGGTGTCCAAACATTGGTCTGAGTAAAAGTGTCAAAGGTTCTATTGTTATTGTAGTTTATTAGTTCTTGAAAGAATTTTAAAACAGAAAAATGAATTCACTTGCTAACTGCTAACACATTTTCTGAGCACTTCTGAATAGCTGCTGGCTACTGTCTTTGGATATAACAATGGAGTTCAGGTAAATTCACCAACAAGTGTATTGGAAATCTTTATGGATGTACAAAGAACGTGCTGTCCTCTGCTGATGGTGTGTACTGGGCTTTGCCTTCTAAAGGCCTAAGTCTTCTAAGAGAAGATGCTTTAGTAATGTCATTTTATAGACAGTACACACAATAAACATCCTCTGACACTTCAAAGCTGCTAAATCTACACCCCAAATGAAAAGTTACAAATATACACTGTGCTTGTAGCCTCCTGATGTGCCTTAAAACTTCTATATCTTGGCTAATTTCTGCCTTCCAACTAGTAGTTGGCAGGGAAGACTGGGAGCTGCTCTTCAGAAGCAATGTTTGATGGATCTGTCACTAGCAGGCTGCTCTGCAAAAATTCCATGTGAATTGGGCATGCAGGTCTCCACCCTTCAGCATGTCTGAGTTCTGCTTAGCAGAGAGCAAGTGGAAAAGGAATTTGAAATTACTCGGCTGTAGAGGTGTCACCCCTGGTTCAGCCTCCAAAGAAGTTAAAGAAACCAGAGGCTTGGGGAACTCCGTTCTGTGGAGTTAAGGGCATCGCAGCAGGGACTCTTCCAATGTAAAATTATTCAAATAAACACTAAGCTGCAACCTCAGAAAGACCTAACACATGATAAGGTAATGCCTGGCAGGACATAGACAGAATGACCTGCTGTCCCGGTTTGAGACAAATTGGAGGAAACATCCTCTGATAGAAAGCAGGTTTCAGCTGCCCCTCCCTCACCAGGTTCGGGAAAAAAAAATTCCTCGGAGGAAAGTGAAAAAAAAAGTTATTATTTAACAAGCAGGGTGCACGCAGGCACCAAAGAGAATGAATAATGTTAAATAATAAAACCTTTCGCTGTGGAGAAGACCTGGGAAGATTTCAGAGTCCTTTGTAGGTGTGGCTGTGCCCTCTCTGGAGCTGGGGTTGGGAGTGGGCCCCTCCGAGCCGTGGTGTAGGGTCTCCCGGTGATGTTGTACCGGACCGGAGCAGAACAGTTCCAAGAAAAAGTTCTTGCCTCAACTAGCAGTCTAGCTAAAAAGCAAAGAGTTTTAACTCTCTGTCTCATTGCTGAGAAAAGGAACCGAGAGCTGGGAAAAGCAGGAAGGCGCTTTCCTTGGCTCTGTAGCAGCAGGAACGCAGGCGAGTGTGTGTGTGTCCTTGAGCACAAAGCGCTCTGAAGAAATCGCCTGGCTTCTCTCCCCCCTCTCCTGAGAAACAGCTTAAAGACACAGGAAGGCACAGGATTTATGTCTGGCATAGGGCAGACAATAGGGAATATGGTATCATACAGTCACCCCAGGACACCTGCATAAAAATTGACTGTAGTTCTATAGTTCTGGGTGCATCAGAGAGCAAAGACAGTGAGCCTAAGCTGACCAAAACGTGAGGTGGGAGAAAGCTTAGTTAGTAGCCAGGTGGTTTAGGGGGAAATCAGACCTTTCCAGAGCATTGTATCACATTATAATCAGTGTAGGGCATTCTACACTGACAGTCTAATCCTTCTGCCTGAGGATACTCTGGCCAAGGCCTCAAGGGCTTTCATGGGCCCAAGCAGGTGGGGAAAGCTTCAGGACAGACCTTCTACATAGCATGTTTATAGGCAGACAACAGAGGTCTTTGCAGGTTCAACATCATAACTTCCTTGTGTGAAATAATGCTATTTATTTACAGTCTTGTATTTTGGGGAGGGGATGTTTGAGGCATAAGGTGTTTTTTTCAGAGACATTCTGTCATTTGGAAAATACTGCAGTACCTTTCAAAAGCTATTTTTGTCCATTTATAAACTGTTACATTCAGCCCTTGCAGATAAGAAAATCATCTGATATATGAAGAAAAACACTGTACTGCGTTTTCCTTTCTAAATAATAGATGAACATTTATAGATGAAAGCCCCTCCCATTAGTTAAATAATAAATAAAGAGTTGCATGAGTTTTTTTTCAAATGAAGCATTTTAATTGTTCCTGATCATCCCAAGCAAATGCTACTGTTGTGGTGATGGCTCCAAATATCAGCCTCACACAATCAACATAAAAGGGTATTATTTTCCCAGCTGTGCTGAAAGTACCACACATCATGGTCTCATGATTAGTTTTGACTTACATTTTAAAAAGAAAATCTTTGTCATTTCGAAGCACACTTTGATTAGCTGCATGGTTGTTATAGCTCTGTTCTCCTTCATCCCCCATTTTTATTTATATTTACCAATATTTGGATACCTTAAGGTTGAAATAACAACAGGTAACACTAAATCACACACCTCTTGAATTAAAGGGACCTCTGAAGTCAGAGTACTACTTTAGTTCCACATTGTGTTACTAAGCTTACTTTAAGGGCAGCATTTTAATTTATTTCTTAGCCTCTCCTTCTTCCCCAAAGATGAAACACATCCCCAAACCACTGCTCTTGCTCCCAGCCTTGTCCTGTAGTGTATTTCTCCTCATTAATATCTATATTAACCCTGTACATTTTCCAAAGTGCACAGTACCACAGAAGTGCCCTAAAATTAAGATGAGATCTCAAGTACTCCTGTAACACTAATGGATATCAGTAGTAAATTCTGGAGAGCAGGTAATGGATAACTAAAGACAACTAAACCCATTTAAAAAAAAGTGACTAGAAGTTGAAAATAATGTACTGTACTTTGCAGTCTTTCATACCTTGACCACTGCCTTGGCCAGGTTTTTGTTTCTAAGCAGTGACAAGCTGAAGATATTTCCCTCACAATTGATACACATAGCCATTTTTCCATTAAGAAGTTCCTTTCATTTGCACAATGTCTGTGTAAGTGTTCAAATATTCACCACGGAGCTTGGAACTAGGTATTGGCCAATGATGACTTAGAAACAAGTATGAGCTTGCAGTCCTGAACCCCATGCTCTGCTTTTCCATACCAGATGGTTAAACTGAATGACAGCTCAAGCCCAGACAGTGTCTTCCCTCCAGCAAGGTAACCTGACTGTATCAGACCTGTCCTCAGAGTGGTATTTGCCTCCAACCTTGTCCCTGCACACCCCAGGTCCCAGGCTGATGTGAAAAAACCTGATCTTTGTTGAGTTACCGGTGTTCAGCCCAGCCCAGCAAAGGACCTCCTCTGAAACCTGGAAAGAGAAGGGTGAGGAAGCTTCTCCTGTAGTTTGCTGCGTTCGGATTCTGCTTTGTCATTTTGGTAGCCTTTCCCTCTGCAGTTGAACAAGGGTTTCATTGTGTGAGAAACTCTGTCATGGAGTTTCCACCCCAGGTGGAAACTCAGCCTTAACGCAGCTGCTCGCTTCCTCATGCCCGTGGGACACAGGAGAGAATCGGAAAAGTCAGAAAAAGTGAGAAAATGCTTGGGATGAGATAAACAGTTTAATGGGGAAAGCAAAAGTGTGTGCACAAGCAAATAAAACCAGGGATTTATTCCCCACTTCCCTTGGACAAGCAGGTGCTCAGCCATGCCAGGAAGGATGGGCTCCATCACAAGTCACAGTGACTTGGGAAGACAAACACCATCACTCCAAATATCCCCCTCTTCCTCCTCCTCTTCCTTGTATACTGGAATGATGCTATATGGTCTGGGATGTCCCTATGGCCGGTTGGGGTCAGCTGTCCTGGATGTTTATCCTCCCAACTCCTTGTGCCCCCCAGTCCCTTGCTGGTGGGGTGGGAGAGGAGTAGAAAAGGCCTTGGCTCTGTGCACGCCCTGCTCAGCACTAACTAAAACATCCCTGTGTTATCAGCACTGTTCAGCACAAATCCAAAACACAGCCACTACCAGCTGCTGGGAAGAAATTTAACTCTACCCCAGGCAAAACCAGCACAAATCCTGAGTCCTTTCAAGTCTTGAGGAGTAAGGTCTGTGACTGGGGAGAAGATCGGACCTGTAGCCCCATGACATTCACATACTGACACACGTTTTCCCTGTATCCTGTTGACAGCCCCGGGTATCCTGCTGAGCCTCAGCAAGCAGGTGGTTAGTGCCGTGTCCTCAGTGTGTGGGCTGCTCTGACAGGGGGCTCCTGGGCAGAGCTGGGGCCAGCCCCTCTCTCACCTCCTGCTCCTGGCACTGGAGTGGTTGGTGGAGGGGATGGAGCTGTTCCTCAGGTACTGCTTGAGCCATTGAGGTCACTTCAGGTGAAAGAAAATATCCCAAATGGCACACAGCCTATGGAGTGCTGCAAGAGCTCACCGAAGGGAAGAGAAAGGGAGAGGGGAAGGGGAAAGAGAAGAGGAAGAGAGAGGAAGGGGAAGTAACCTGAAACTCCCAAGGGACTCCCACACTCCTCACAACATCAGGTTCTCTCATGCCCCTTACTAGGGAGGGTGCTGGAGAGGTGCAAAATGTTTTAGAGACTTCTTTATTTTATGTTTATTTATGCCTGTTTTCCCCCCATGTATATAACTTTGGGCCTTTTTGTACCAAAGCTCCCATGAAGTGCAGATGAAGTGAAGAGGTGACTCCACCCCGTTGTAATGCTCAAAATACACTTATTCAGCTAAACATACTTTGAAATACTGGCAAAGCAGCAGCCTGCACAGTTCAGGCTGGAAGCAGTTCAGGTAGTGTCTGAGGCTGTTTCCTCTACAGTTCAACAAATCAACAACTCATAGTGCAACTAATAATCTTTTGCCATTAAAATACACCTCAAAAACAGAAGCTGGTGTTTCAAAGGAATGTGGACTTGCTTACCATGTACTCTGACGTAACTGAATAACTGACCAATAACTGGAGTACTTTTATTAAACAAACCTCACACACATGGATTTTTTAATCTTAAAACTTTTCTGTTTACAAAATGTTGATCTCAATATGGTGAGCACGAGAAGATGATTTTTTTTTAATTATCTGGAATTAGCCATGTAAGAAAACATATTTTTTAAGAATTTTATCTTTTAAACATTTTCATTGCAGAAAAGACATACTGAAATTTTCCATTAGAAATAATCATGCACTAATTCAGAATTTTGGGGAAAATTTCAGATCAACTGTTATATGCATTTTTTTAAAGGAAAATGTTTGTTTTAGTCAATAAGGTGATGAAGTTAGTGTGGGTTTTTCTAATTAATACTTGTTAACTACTCTGCAGAGGAGTACCCTTTAAATGCTACTTCTTCAACTAAAATTTGAGGTTATATATTACAAATATGTAAGATTTTTACTTATTTTGTAAAAAGGGCTGTAGCCCAAAAGGCGTTGGAACCCAAGTCCTTGTCTTTGCTAAGCACCCAACACAGTCAGGCCCAAAGTCAGAGTCCCTGTCCACTGCTGCCACCTCGAAGTTCAGGAATTCAGGTAACTTCAAACCACAGAGTATGCTCCAGGTTCCTTAAATGACCAAGGAAATAATTTTTAGGAGTTTTTAAATGGGGAGTTATCTGAAGTGGACAGAAAGTATGGGAGATAAAAGCTTCAATGTACTTTTTTTAGTAATTGCCTTTCCCAAATAAAGGCAATTTCTGTTAATTTTCTGCTAATTGCATGTGCAGACAGATTTTGATCCATCTCTGGTGGCTCCAAATCGGAGAATTTCCTACAAAGCAGTCAAATTCCAGAGGAACTGGTCTGTGGTTCGAACATGTCCTGGTTTGAGCTCCCCCCCACCCTGCGACCTGGGTCCCTGTCGGCATCTCTACAGAAGCAACACATCCTGTGTTCTGCACATGGTACAAATAACATTTCATAATGAATGTGTGAAAACGGTGAGGCTTTCTGCTGTGAAGAACAAGCTGAACACAAATCAGTGTGTCTTCCATTGGTTTTTCTCAGTTAAGAAAAAAATCCCTCCCATTTTATAGCTTCACATCTTGATACTATAAAACGTAAAGGTGGGCAAGGGATTTTTGGGTTATGCCAGACTGTGGTTGGTGTGTTCCCTCAGACTGCGCTATGAAAGAGCCGTAATTCTCACTAATTTTCATTCAATGAGATTTAATCATAGAAAATTCTAAAGAGGTTTAGGTAGGATGGCAGGTTTTGGATTAAAGATAATACATCTTAAAATAGTGAGGCAAATCTAGAAAAGCCAATAAGGCATGAATCATTCAGTAAAATAAGATCTAATGGTAGGAGTGTATTATGGTAGAGTTCAAGTAATCTTTGATGGGTTTTTTTTTCCATCGCCTGTTAGATTTTGTATATAAATTCAATAAGTTACAGCTCCTGGAAACATATTTTGATTTGCTAGATCTCTATCTGCATGTGAGAGCTTTAGTCACAAGTGTATTTAGATTGGGAGCAGACCAATACAGATTTATTTTACAACACACACAATCCTGGGAGTCCCATACAAGCTTGTGCATGAATTCCTGACAGATGTATCTGTATCAAAACAAGCAGGCAGAATGTGCTTGGCCACTTTTTCAAATGTTGGGATACCCTTAAAAATGCAATTGAATTAACCCTGATTTCACTACTCCAGCTCATTTTATTTAATCTATTGAGATTAAAAAAACCCATAGAAGGTATCTTTGAGTGACAGCCTGCATGGTTTATGGGGAGGAAACTAATGACATACGACAAAATGCAGAAACATTGCTTGTCACACGGTCCTGTGCTACAAGTAAATTCATCAACCAAAATCCACGTTTCAGTAACATGTTGTGACAAAAAGAAACCAAAGCTAGGAAATAATACTTGGCTAGGTTGGTTTAAATTTGGGGGTGGTTGATTTTGACTTTTTAAAACACTGAACAGAGGAATATCTGGGGGTTTATCCCACTTCTTCCATTATTTTTCTACTTGGGTATCAGCCTTACTTTCTAAGCATGTATTTTTTGTTCTGGAAGATGTGAATACTGCTCTTACAAGATTGAGATAAGAAGAATATGACTTTTATACAGAGGACTACCTGCAGTTGAGTGTTGGGCATGACATTAAGAAGGAAGCTCCAGTACTTTCTCATCTCCTAAGCTCCTTTTTTTTTCACTTGCCTTTTCACCTTTTGAAACTAACAGTGTCCATTGTGAACATAGGAAGTTTAACTCTTAGTTTCCTTACTTTTTCATCATTAAATCACTTACCAGGTTCATTTTTCTCTAATTATGAGAGTACAGGAGGGTGAGTTGTACCTTCTCCAAAGAAACAGATTTTTATAAATTACAAGTTATATCAGAAGGAATCCTGCATTCTGTAGGAAAATGAAAGAGCTGCTTTCACATTCAGGTTCTTCTGCTTGCTTTTGGTTTTTTTGTCTTTGAAAATGCTCACACATTAGCCAGCAGTTCCAGTTGATTTAGGACATTTCTTCCACATAGGTCATTTAGGATTCCAGAATGTGATTTTAGCAGTTTTTTATATTTCTGGTGAAATAGAAGTCCTGAGCTGAGGCAAGAACGAAAAAGATACTTTGTAGGGAGAAACTTGAATTTTCCTTTCTCCAGATCAGAAGAATGCCTTCAAAATCCTTTACAAATTCTGTTTGGATTATTTTAACTGTTGTTCTTCTGGAATAATTTCTTCAGCCTTGGTCAAGCTTGCCCTGAGTGAGGCTGGTTTCAGGTTATAACAGTGTGTCAAGAACATTTCATCCCAAAAGGCTGCTACCATTCCACTGAGAAGATGCTGGTCTTTGTGTTGGAAATTATGTTAGCAACATTTTGCCCATATCATCAGAGTTTCAGTAATTTGTGTCTAGCATATATTCAGGCAACAGTTTGCTCTTCGCTAAAACATACCATGTGTCCTCCTGGAAGGTGCCATCTGACCACACTTAGTGCAAGGTCGTTGCTGTTGGCATCATTATGCTGCAGCGTAGAAGCTTATTCTGCCAAAGACTCAGCTGCCCTTTGGGACTCAAGGTCTCCTGTGCTGTGCAAAAACGTTCAGTCTCTTTGCAATGAGTTCTTGCCATACTCATTCACCTTGGAAAACAACTTTCTTTCTAAATGCTCTCCCTTTTAGCTGCGGAAGGCATGTTGCCTGTGATTTCTGGATTTATCCCATTCAGAGGTTTGCTTCCAGAGGTGTCTGAAAGGTGCCTGTAAAAGTTAGTGTAAGCATTTGTGTTATTACAGGTTTCTCTGAGTTGACTTTCAGCTCTATGCACATTCAGAACACTGAAAATACTCAAGAAGGATGAAAATTCAGAAGAAGCTGAACACAGTGTTACTGGAACAATAATCCAAAATAATCACAAACTCAGACAGCCAGTAAGTGCCCTGTGGCCTTCCCTGCTGCCCTGACCTGGATCCTCCTGCCTCAGGCAGTGTGAAAGGGATGTGCATTCCCTTCAGCTTCCCAGTCTTCCTTTTGTGCCAAAGGAAAAGGAAACCTGACTTTGGCCTGGCAGGTAGTTTTGATGGTCCCTTGGTAGTCCTTCCCTCAGTTCAGCACACACAAGTAAGCCCATGTGGACCCTGCACTGTCACCAGTTACAGGAGCTGGGATCTCGGCTAGTGGCCACTGTATCCTCTTGGACACAAACCAGCAATGCTCAGCAGCCCATTACACCCCCCAAGGCATTACTGGAATTGCCAACTGTGCAAAATTTATGAGTCAAACCTTCCCCAATCTTAATATTTACTTAAAACGAAGATATTAAAGGATAGAAAATAGTTCTTAAAACTGATTTTATTTTATAGTGTTCCAGCACTGTAACACTGAGAAAACCAGTTTTATTAACCTGGGATAATGGGAAATGCTCCCTAACCTCTTAGTGCCTGGTAGAGCTTGCTGTAGAACTGTGCCTTGTATAGAACAAAGGGTTTGTGTTTGGCAGAAATCCACAAGGGCAGGTATTTTACTTTTTTTTTTTAACACACTCAAATTATAAGCCAGTTATTGTTGGTTCTTCATATGCTCCTTGGTTGTGAACTCTGGCAAGGATTTGCCACTGCCAGTGGGAGCCAGGGGAAAGGTGCTTCCAGCACACAGTGCCAGTATCTGCGGTGCTTTACCAGGAGTTTGGGCTCCCAGGATGGAGGGGATGCTTGTGCCAAAGTCTTACCCTTAAAATGTGGGTAGTTATCTCTCCTTCAGCTCATGGGATTTCCGTGAATATGAATTAGCGGATCTCTGAGAAGCATCCAAGGACCACAGTGGTAAATAGTACCACAGGAAAACCTTGTGATTCAGACTCCAATGGGTAGTTTGAGAAGCATCCAGCAAATAAGACATGGAACTGCACCTTGTTAGTGAGGAGAATACAAAATATGGTAGCCACCAATATTGGCATTTTGTTTCATCCAGTTCCTGAAGCTGGGCCCCAGCAGACAAGATGGAAGGCTCACAAGTGAGAATTGTACTGTACGAACAAGGGTTGTATACAAGAAATGCTGCTTGCTGCACATCAGATTTTATTCCTGTTTTTCTCTACTTGATTCTATACACTTTAATCCCCTTTGAACAAGATTAACCCCCTGTTTCAATATAGTTTTACATGTGTATGCATGTGTCTGTGTGTCAATGCACATGCTTGAGCAAGTTGGTTTTTTGCAAGTTAGGGAAAGGGGTTAATAGCAAATTGCATGAACACAGATTTTATCCTGTAGCACTCTACTAAGATCCAAATGAGTCATCAGGAGGAGTGGAGTATTCTGAACCATCCCACAGTGCTGCTTGAGCCATCTGATGGCAATAAGAAGGTAATTCTCTATTTCAAGCATCTCCATAAACAACACAGTTGTTGGTGATTCCCTCTTTTCCCTTGACAATGCCCTGGCTTGTCAGCACTGTCTGTTTTCTACCTGCTCCTATTTGTTTCCCTAGCCAAGAAGCCCAGTTTCTTTTGGCAAATAGTTTTAGCTTACCTGTTCAAGCAGAGTCTATTCCCACCTTCTGCACCCAGCCTGCCTCCCTTGCTCCACCAGTCTCCGTCACTTAACTGAATCCCTTCTCCCTTCTTTTCCTTGTATTCTGGTTTAATAGTTTTAGTTCTTCCATACTGAAATCAAGCAACTTGCACTAGGCTGTGTGGATGCCACAGGAGAGACATTAAGAGCTGAGGACGGTGGTTTTGTGGCGCCCAGGTTCCACCATCCCAGGCAGAATGACAGAGCTCTGGTATCGGGGAGGGAGGTTTGTCTGCATCTCACCAGCAGCATGGTTTGTGAAAGTGAGGGCTTTGGGATTTTCTCTGTCAAAACTCAGTGAGCCCCTGGCCAGCGTACACAAGCTGAGGCTTTCCCACATTGGCAGCTTGGCCAGAGTGAAGCAGCAAATTCCACCTCCTTACCAGGCCACTCCCATCCTAACCCCTGCTCCAAACATGGGCAAGCAGGAGCTTCTCAAAGAGGTTTCTGTAATTTGGCAGCACGACCAAACAATCTTTGGTAGGCTCCTTCTCAGAAAGGCCTGAGATGTTTGGCTGAAGATTTTCAAACAAGTCATCCCCGAGGCACACACCTGGTGAGGAATATTTTCAGCCAAACAGTTGAAGTTTGACAAACCCTTTATGGCAACTGAAAATGTAGTCTTCTAATAGGAGGTATCTGGCAATCATTCCACCTGGCAGTTATGCCAGCCCCACCTCTCGTTTTTTGGATCATTTAATAAAGCAGTGAATAATTTTAAGGGAGTATTTTTTCCATTAGAATTTAATAATATACAACCATGCAGCTTCCTCATATCCCTTTGAGCTACAAACCATAGGGAGAGAATTTCAAACCAGCATGTAGAGTTTGGAATCACTAGCCAGTTCCCATAATACTTCATAATACTGCGAGGTTTGTAATTGAACATGTAGATAAAAAAATGAGAAAAAATATACTAAAATTGTTACTTACTTTTCCATCTTGAATACCCTCAGTATACCTTTAATTATTTTAAAATCGTGTTTTTACATGTTCTAAAAATTATTTTATAAGTGAGAAATGAAAGTCTTACTGCTGTGTTTCATCGCTGACTTTGACTGTTGTATTAGCTCTGACAATGCCTTGCTGCTTTAAACCAGAGAAAAGCAGTAAAGGACACTGAAAATGAAGAACATTTTGGTATATGCAACTTTTGCTTGTACTAATTATTTGGTATTTGTTCTTGTAACAACACTGAGCAAACTTCATAAGAAAGAACAAGGTTTTTACTCATTTTCACTTGAGTATTTATTAGTATTCTTATAGCTAAAGGATTATATCCTCCAAAGAATTCTCTAGCCTCTAAAGACAAACACGTATCTAAAGAACTGGGGCCTGCCTTTCTAAGTCTTTATGGGCTGTGGTTTGCTCCGTCTGCACTTTGCGTGTTTGTTGGATGTCAATTCAAATGCAAAACCTTCAGGTGTAACAAGTTGCTCTTCATATTGCACGGCAGAGTATGCTTTATTCTGATCTGTGAAGGGATGAAAATGTTCCTGACAGTGGTAGTCACAACATCACTTCGTTGAGTTGCCCAGTGTGGCTTCACCTATTACAAGGATAAACAGATCACAGCCGGTAAAAACTTTTATAGAATGCCAGCAGTAGGAAGAAAACCACAAAACTTTGTCAGGCCTGATCAGCCCACTGGTGTTTCATCTCTCTCCAAGTCACCAAATGCTGTAGAGGAAACAGGAGGACTCTGACAAACACACATCTGTTAATATGCAGATTGGGAAAATTGCTAATACAAATTATTATTATCTAGCAGGTCCTAAAAGTAGGAGTCTATAAAGTAATTTGTGTCAGTTTGCAGCCTGTCCTTTCTGTCGTTGGGCAGAACGTCAATGGATGTGCTGAATAATGCCAATGGAATTACAGCTGCTCAGGATGAATTTGGTACCAGGCTGCAGATTGAGCATGCTAAGGAGATGGAGCATACCTGGCCTGATTCATGCCTGGATAAATTCTGCTTGCTGGAGCCACCGGGCAGGTGACAGCCAGAATTCATACTCTGCAAAAAAGGGGGTTTAATAAGTCAAATAAATGTGTGCTTGGCTTAACAAAAGAAGGTGCTTTACTTTAGTGCACAGTCCATCTGTTCCACACATCCCCCGGCCAAATAAAGGGCCCGTCTGCAGAAAAAACTAAGTGATGCTAAGTAATAACCAAGGGAATTAAAGATTAAATGGGAATAAATGGCCAAAGAGTCACAGGTGAAATTCTGGAGTAGCTGGATGTAGACCAAGGGAAGGATTGCAAAAGGAACAGGGTTAAGAAGGCGAGTTGGGGCAGAGAACNGCGCGGGTCCGGCCCGCGCGTGCCCGCCGCGCTCGTGCGTGTCTCTGTGCGCGCTCCCCGCCGCGCGCGTGCGTGTCTTTGTGCGCGCCCCCGGTCACCGCGTGCGAGAGTGCGTGAGCGCGCCCGCGCCACGCTCGGCCCCGCCGCGCGAGTTCCCCCAGGCAGGGCCCCCTCGGTCCCGGGCGCGTCCCC
>VXAD01005367.1:580002-601362 GCA_013399195.1 Dicrurus megarhynchus | reverse complement strand
TTTGTGGCGGCAGCTGCAGCGCTGGGAGAGGCGAGTGCATTGTGCGGGGAGTGGGTGATGAGCGGCCGTCCCACCCCATCCCACGGGACAGCCGCGCGGAAAGGTGCGCCTGGCGCGGCCTCCGCTGCGGGACCGCCCGCGGCCCCGGGCACAGCCGCATCCCTCGCTCGGACCGCGTCCTAGAGGTTTGCCGCGGCGCATCGGAGCGGGACTCCCAGGGCTAGATGCCGCCGCGGAGCGAAACAAACCGGGGGCANGAAAAAAAAAAAGGGGGGGGCTGCAAATTGCTGTTCTCAGCTTTTTTCTCTCCTCTCCTCCACCCCCGCCCTCCCCCGAAAAAAGGCAGTGCTTTCTCTTAGGCTCTTAAAAATGATGCAGAATTTTAACCATCTGCTGTACCCGGAGCTCTTCGCTGGTGCTGCACAGCTGAATTTTTGCAAGGGGAAGAAATTGCAAAGCTTTCTGAAATAGAAAACTGTTTGTAAGCATGTAAAATATTTTAGGGAATCCTGTCTTTAAAGAAAGATTCTATTTAATTGTGGACTGAGAAGTGGGTATTAACAGAACTGAAACGTTTTCAGCCTATTGTGAATTTTTTGCTACAAGAGACACAGGTGTACTGCTACATCACAGCTTTGCAAATGTAGCGTGAGCAGTCGGAGGCTCGGGAAGTGTACAGTGATGGGAGCTGATCATTTTTGTAACGCTGTGATTTTTTATTTCGAGGCTCGCTCTAGAAGTGTAGATGTAGCTGAATGCAGCAAAGTCATCCCTTTACCAGCTGCGTGTATATATATGGGAGTAAAATTATTTAATGAGCAATATGGGGACTGGCAAAGGAACCATGTAACTGCCACGGCCTCCTGAACTACTGTAGTATGTCTGGTGCACAAAGGGAGATTATTTCTAAATAATAAGGGATGGGGAAAAGGCTTTTGAAGTGGTGAAGCTTAAAGGAGAAAGTAGAAGGAGTCTTTAATGTGGAATCCTTACTTCCCATAAATTAGATTAACTGTTTAAATGCCACAAACAGCAAATTAATTATTTCAGATGTTCATAAATCAGAATATAATGTTTGTCCGGAGTAAGAGCTAAGAAAATTGGAGGTTGTTGGCTCATAATTCATCTACATATTTAAAATCAATTAGCAAGTTATAGGAAAAAGAGATTGTAGTGAAATATTTGAGGCATGCAGTCCCTTTGAAAATGCAGTTCGGATTTTCTCTTTTAAGATCTGTCAATACCAGATTGTTATCTCAAGTCACTAGTTATTGTTTGTAACTGTAAGGACTGTATTTTCTTTAAATGAACCTCTACAGATAAATACTAAGAAAGGCATTTACTTTCTGAAGCCAGTGTAGAGGCCTGGCTAAGTCTCTTCATTCAATTTTAATTTATTAAAAAAGGCTATGTTACAGTGCAGATGTCTCGTAATCTACATACATTTTCTTATTTTTAAAGCTGAAGACTGGGGCTGTGTTTTGTCACCTGTTGCCTACACAGGACAAAAGGGGCAGGGGGGGGAGAGGCGGGGGGGAAGAGAAGATTTACTGATCATGCAAGCTTTTGCAGGGAACTTATTCATCATTTCATTACCGATTGGTAAAAACCAAGCCGCTTTTTTCCCTCTGCTTTTAGGTGCCCCAGAAAATTGTACAATATGTGTGCTTCAGACAGTGCCAGAGAAGCATAATGAGGTGTTTAGTCACAGTTTGGATGTGATATTGGTAGAAAACAGTGCAGGAACTGTGGGCTGGAATTTCAAGGGAATAGTCCTTGTAATCCAAGGCTGCCTAAATCCCAAACTGGTATCCAGGCAATAGCGGCACTAAATTCTCTGTTTGCTTTTTGTTAGCCTGTTGTCTGCTGAGCATTTTCCTTTTCTTGCAAGGACTGCAGTATGGCTGGGCATTTTAGTGGTGGGGTTTGTTGGTTTGGTTTAGGGTTTTGTTTTGTTTCTTCTGTTAACCCTTGGATTTCTGTTCGCTCCCTTTATTGCAGAGCATCTCCGTAAATAGGAATGCAGACAGTCTGGAGTAAGTGTGCTTTTCTGATATGGAATATGTGGATGGGAGGGCTTGGAAGGGTGAATATTTGTTTTGTGGGCTAGTAAAATACTAATGTGCTAGCATTTTCCCTTATTGTGTATTTGGATTTAAAAGTCAGTGGTGTACTGGAGCACTCCGGTATAAATGGCACTTATCTAATATTCTGCAGTTTAGAGAACAAAGATTTCTGTGGGAATAACCGTGTCTAAAAGACTTCAGTATTGATATACTCTGCAAGTCAATTATACATATTTACTGTATGTGCAAAGACAGCATTATGCAGGCTTTGAGAATTCAGAATTGTATATTGGAAACTTGTTAGGATGTAGGACTGTGTGGAACTGCAAACACCTCGACCAGCAGTGAAGTGTATCACTTGCTTTTAACAGTGTTTTTCTGTGGGTGTACAATTGTATGTGAATAAATATGTAGAAGATGCTGGTCTTACAAAATCATTTTGGATTTGGCGTTATTTAATATACTACCTATAATGTATGTTGTCATCCCCTAACACACATCTCAGCATAACCTCTGTTCTTATTTCAATACTAATTTGTTCTTTCAGCAAGCATAGTAGCATGAATCTGTGGATTCAAGTCATAAATTTAGCTCTAAATTTAGATAAACAAGCAGCTTATTTTATTATTAATTTCACAGTCCTAATGATAGCTAAACAAAAATATCTTTGTGCAGTTATTTGCAAAAAAAAAAAGAGCTTAAGTTGCTGAACCCTAAATATTGTACTTCTGCTTTGTTGTTGAATGCTGGAACTGGTTATTTGAAAATGAGTAGGTGTTTTTTGAGATATGGGGGGAAGCTTGCTTTCTCACTCTGTATTCATATTGAATATTTTCTGGTTAAATAGAATATGAAATGTAGTATAATTACAGTGTCATTTAAATAATGAATTAAAGCCAGCAGATGACACGATATGCAAAGCAGTTTATAGCAACAATAAATTTCCAGATAGTTCCGTGTACTGCCGAATTATGGATAAAATAAATTGTATGAAATATAATAAGAGTAAGGACATGTTGTGTGATACTTGCTACACAGCATCATTATTACCTGGGAGAGTTTGAGTGATACATGAGCCCGGAAAGTCTTACTTTTTAAAAAATAAAGTCATAGATCTTCCTGAGTGTCAAATCCATAGAATCCCTGAAGAGGCAAGTTCTGGGATGTCTCTCTCTTGTCTTGTGCTGGTGTCTGTTACTGCTACAAAACTTATAGCTTTATCTGAAGATTCTCTGAAAAGCCCCTGTTCTGTGAATTTTTCCAGTACCAGTGGACAACATGTCATATAAAACTATAAAAATAGATAGCCAGAGGGCTTAGTTCTGCTGTCAGCATAGAACACATTTTCATTATTTTTTTCCTGTGGTTTGAATAGAGATTCAAATCAGGCCTACCAATTTTTTTTGAAATGAAACAGAAAATACAAATATGGATGTGTGTGCAAATATATTTGTTTCTAATCTGCCTAATTAAATGGTATCTGATGTCCATTAAAAATGTGGGTTTTGTTTTGGGTTGTTTTTTTTCAGGGCCTGGCTTGGAAAGTATTTAGTGGTCAGTGGAAAAAAATGAGGAAGAGGAGGGTGTGGCTGTCACTGGGAGGCTCTGGCCCTGCAAAGGGTCCCTGGCTTGTGGAGATGTGGTCCTGCATCGGAAAAAACCGAAGACTTCTTTTAGGTAAAACTGAATTATTCTTTTGTTGCTGTTGTTAATCAGAAAACAAGCGAGCATTTAATCCTGCTATTTCTAATGCCTATTTCTGAAGGCTGGTCAGTGGTCCTCACTTGAGTTTTGCTAGCTTTATTTGCATCTTGTTTTGCTCCAGACTTTTCAACTCTTTCCCTAACCAGTCATGACAAGAACAAGAAAAAACTAGTTTCAGCTCTTCAGAGTAATAAGAAAAGTGGTCTGATGTGTTGTTTATTCTGAATAGCCAGTGAGGGACCAATCCTGTACGTGCTGGAGTGGATCTGTACCCACATCTTAATTTTTATTTCCACGGTGTGCATTGTGCCTTTAGCCCTTGAGCTAGCACATACACACACAGATACTTCTGTCTATTATATTATGGCCACAATTACAGCGTCATACAGTCTTAAAATGAGACTGAGAATATTTTCAGGTTACAATTCTTGTGGGATGAAATTTTGACAGTATTTTTAGAAAAACTATGTTGGTTTGCTTTGTTTTTAAGACATAGGCCCCACTTGTTACAATTGCAGTTTGTTAATAACGCTGATTTACAATTTCAGTTCTGACCAGTTGATGTTAAAACTATTTTTATGCAGTGGCATGGTTTTAGCATTCTTTTTTCCCTCTGCTGCTGCAAATACAGTTTGAAAATGTGTGAGTTCTACTGATACCATGAGCAAAGACAGAGCTCAAGAAACTTCAGTAGTAAAACCACTCACCAGTGTGGTTACAGAATCTGCTCCCACATCTCATGTCTTATATTTGAGCTCATCATCTCTTAATTATGAATCCTTGTCTTCCTTTGAAGAGCAGCAGTGTGTGGGTTGTGGTGATGTATTCTCACAGTTTGGGTGAATTGTTAGCCACAAGACCAAAGGCTGAGTGTACCAAACCACCGTATGAGTGGCAGTATCCCAGGATCTGACACACAACTTGGACTCTCTTGTAATTATTAAATGGGTTTTGCAAATAATGATGCATGGATGGGAAAAACATTAGTAAGATTAAAAAAAAGAAATGCATTTATATAGTAAAACAAAGTCTTATAATTTAGGTTTTTGCTAATTATTTGTGGCGGTAGGGGGGAGAGCAGGTGGCAGAGTAAACATGCTTGGTTTCATGTGTTTTTGTGACGTTTGAACGGCACATTGACAGCGTTGTGTCAGGCACCATAGCTAGCTTAGCGGATGAGGCATTTCACAGTAGATAAAGTGAACTCATCTCTTTTTTTGCCATTTCTTTTGGCCATAGAAAACAAAAGTAGAAATCACTGCACTGGAACAGGCCCACAGTATAATGTAAAGTCTACCCTGACATATTTTACAAAGGGTTGATTGGTAAGAGGTGGAGGGTGAAGATGACCAACATCAGATCCTTTTGGAATACCCTGTCCTTGTCAGAAAGTGGGGCAGGTAGGTCCCTTGACTTTGTGCAAAGGTCCTTGTGGTCTTTCCAGCAAACAATCCCATCCAACAGTCTATTTTTGTAGGCTATGGATAGAGTCATTCTTTCCGATTCCCACTGATGTCCCTTAACAAGGCACTGATTTTCATGTGCTTAGGCTGCACATTGAAAAATAATATATTCCTATAGTTCGAATTTATTGCTTGTTTAATTTAGCTGAATCATTTCCGTTTCAAGACTGGAAGCAGGTGAGAAAGTCGGACTACAGATCCTAATTTTCAAACTGTGTATCTCTGTTGTGTTCCCTGTTGTTCATGTGCTCACTAACATAAATAGTTTGATCACTCTATGTCTTCATATATGGCAGTCTCTTATAAGCGACGTTGTAGACACCTGCCCTTGCACTCCTGTTACTTCTGTAGCTTTAATGAGGAAAGGCTCATTAGCATTCTCCAGGAAGCTGTTTCCCTGGCAGGCGGATATTAGGAGGATGATGTTTTCAATACAGGATTCTGTTTTCCTGCTTGACTTACCTGACATTATTGCATATCCCTGAAAGTTTCCGTTGACTTGTTATGGTGGCACCCAGGTCTCTTCCCTTGGAGAATGTTGCAATATGATCTCCTTAGCAATTATAAGAAAAAATATTTATCATGTTTCACATTCAATCAGCTTGGATAAACCCTTCAGTAACCCCAGTTCTCTCCCCTCACTTGTCATTTTTGCCACTCTGTATTTTACAGCTGATCTTTCTAGACATGAACTAAAGTTAAAAGCTGATACCAGCATGGCCTCTGCATGCAACAGCTCTTAACACTTCTCTTGTCAAAATGTCTTTTCATTCGTACATTTTACTTTTGCTTAGCTTGTTTTTAATCATGATTCCAACTTCCAGTCGTGACTATTGTGTTTTCTTTATGGTCTTCATGAGTCACATTGTCAAAGCCCTTTTGAAAGGCCACATAAATAATAATGAATTCTGCGGATGCACTCAGAGTTTAAAAAGACGTATTTTTCATTATGTTATCAATGTTGTTTTTCTCCCCATTATGTAATCCCTGCTCAGGCATTAAAGTTATAATATTTTAAAGTAGCCTTCCAGACGGTTTACTAAATCACAGAATTCACTGGCGTGTAATCTGGATCATCATTTGTGGCTATTTTTGAGGACTGCTACCCTTTCATTCCTGATAGAAGAGTGCAGGTTTTTGTTGGAAGCCCTGCCTCCGACCTTGGGCTGCTTCCGAAAGGCTGCATGTGTCCTCAGAATGGCTTGCCTTTAATTTATCCCTTTATTTCAGCACTTTCTGTTTTGCTGTCTGCTGTTCTTGCACCCTCTACTTGCAAAATAATTGATTAATGGGACTTGCTATTTGAAAAGACCAGAGGGTACAATTTTGTGACTTGAATATCACAGATTTTTCCATCTGTATTAAGCCTGATAACTTCTTTTTAACCTAGAAGGTACCTTTTGGTCTGTCTGTATTTCTGGGCATCAGGAGAGAGAGCGGTGTATCTCAGAGTATGAGGTAGGATCAAGATTGCTCCATCCCCCCAAAAAATGTACAATGCAAGAATTTTGTGTCACAGAATCATGTTTCCTGTTTTCCTGTTCAAGAGAAGGGACATCTCATTCCCTAACTTTCCCAGGTGTTGTTTTTGCTTCCCATCTTGGAGGGAGAGTGTTGTTGGCTGGTGTGAAGGTGAAAGAGAACTGAAAAAGGAAAGACTAGGAATTTCCACTGGAAGAAGTAGTGGGTATTTTTTTTTTTTTTATGAATACCCCAGATTAGGAATCCAGCTACCAAGAAATGTTAGTATGGTCATGCAGGGTGAGAAGAGGCAAGGTTCCTCTTTTGCATGACTAAATAGGTCAAGGTCATAATCAGCCATTATCTTTTCTGTGGTGTTTTTTGTCCTCTTTCTTCACTCCCTTTGTTTTCCAGTACTATTTCAGACTTGCCAGACCATTGTTGTGCAGTCTTCCCGCTTCTAATGTATGTCAATAAATTGTCCTTATGTCACTGGTTCAGTCCTTATGCTCCCAATCTCCGTTTTTAAATCTTAATGTCTAAGTATATTCTTTGTTCTGGTTGTTTCAGTCCAGTGCTTTTTGGAAAAGGTACCCCTTTGCCTCATCCTGATACAAAGCTTTGCTCAGTACTCACATTGCTCTTGCCCACCTGCTCCTTCTGTGTCTAGAGATTTTGTTACCCTTTTTTCCTGACAGACATACTATGCCTGCATAATCTTTTGTGCCAAAAAGCAGTGTTTCCATTGAAATCGATGGGAAGATCTGATGAACATACAAGGTGGCAATATTGCACTGTATTCCAGGTCATTTATTTTAAGTACCTGCTGTACATTTTTGCTTTGGCCTGGACACAGCCTCTTCTAAACCTGTCGTCAAGGCTTTCTGACTCCACTTTCGTTCCTTGATTCCTGGTCTATAATAAAAAGCCCAATGCTGTCATATCAGATTTCAGGGAACAGCAGTCACAGGAAAGTGTGTTACTAGACTTGATTGTTCCAGGCACAGAACTGGACAGGTGAGAGTTACCCCAAGTGCCAGTCCTTCCCCCACCTGCAGTGGGAATGCTGCCCAGCATGGTGCAGACATATGGTTTGGAAGTTTCTTCTTTACTCTTGGCCATGTTGGAATCTGCTGTGAGGCATTTGGGCTAAGTGCCGTGCTCCCATGGGGCATGTGCTAGGAAGACTTTCTCCTTTTGGTTTTCCTGATCGCAGTAAGTTTCCGACTCTACTGCTGGGGTGAGAAAAGATCAGAAAGCACAGGAGCAGGAACTGCAGTGGTGGGTGAAGAAGGGCCAGTGCAGGCTGGGGGTAACGAGATCCCAGCTTGCCACACCTCTTGCCTTAATTCATGCTGCTAGAAACTAGAAAGGTGAACATACTGTTATGGATCCAAAAAAAGCTATTTTGCACTAAGTGTCTGAGAACAGAAGGACACCCTCTCAGCCCTCCCCCTGAACGGTTCAAACTGTTCTGTGGGACTCTAGGACCTTGATTTTTTGGAGTTTTGACCACTCATGGTCCTCTTCTCTAAGTTGCTGGTGATCTCATGCTAATTCCAATTGATTTACCCTATGTGGGGGTTGTCTGTGGTGCTGAGCTCCCTGCACCAAAGACTTTGATCAAAGGTTTGCCCCCTTGCCTGGCCTGATTCCTATTATTTTCTTCTGGAAGCTCTAACATAATGTTCAGCTTAATTAGAGGTGCTTCTGCCTGAGGATAAAGAAGGGAAAATACCTTAGTGTGGACCACTCCCTTCTATGTGCTCTTTTCCTGCTATCGTGGCCGTCTGACTGATGGTAACATCTGCATCCCAGTGAGCCACATCACCACAGATGAGGAGACCAAGGTACAAAGCAAATTTGGGATCATTCAGCAGGCCAGTGGATTAGAGGTGAGAATGGAAAGGAGACACTCCAACATGCTGTTTAGCTGTGTATTACCAATGGAGCATTAATTTAGCTGTTTCAAGAGATGCTTCTTTTAATATTCATATTAATAATGATGTCCTAAGACATTATGAGAAGTTGGTAAGAGAAATCTTAACGGCCAAAATAACTGCTTATTTAGCCTGATAAAGTTTAGCAATCAGCACATTTTATGAAATTTTATAGGCAGCATATTTTCAGTTTATTTTCCTTGTTCTCCTCTTTGCAAGTGAGCCATCATGGAATTAGCAATTGTCTACAGCAACAGGCAACTTCTCCGCCCATCCACAGACTACAGGATATTTTAAGAATTCCATTTATAATAGTTACTTGCACTTTTTAATAACCACTTTAAGACCCAAAAAATTTTATAAATCAACTCAGAATTTTTCAAAAAAGATATAAAATTAAAAAATTGTATTGAGGTGAAAAGTTTTCACTTAAAATATTTTGATAACTTTAAAAATAACTTCCAAGCAGCTGGCTAGCTCTGTAGAAATTAACCTGGTTTTGAAACATGAATTTGTACAGACTTTTGTTCTGGAAATAATGTTCCACTGAGCCATGACAGCTTAAGGTGTCTCTTTTTTGAAGGGGGGGTCGGTGGGGAAGTCTAGTGATTTAGTGACTGAAGAGAGTTGCCACTTGCGTGAGCTCCATCCCTAGGGATATGACCTTTTTAATCCTCTTTAGTTAATGTATTGGTGATCTTTACTTAGGCAGAGTAAACAGTGCTGTTCTGAACAAAGGGGAGGTCATGCTTCCTGCATTACACTCTGACCCCAGGGTCACGGCCTTTGTTCACTTCTCAATGGGAATTGCTCTCCGAGGGCCACCACAAAATGGAGAACTAATTTCGGCACGTGCTGGTGGAGAATGGCAGAGTATCAGGTTTGCCTCACCCGAACCTCCGAGCGCGCCGCGCTTGCAGCCAGAGGAAAAGTCAAACTATTTCAAAGAGCACGTATTAGCTCTTTAATTACCAGTGGCCGTGGCACTTAATCCCTCATTGAACTAAATATATTGCTTGGGTCTTCTCCCTGTAATTCAATTGCTCACTTTTCAGCCTTTTATTTTTTTTTTTTTTTTTTTTTTTTACCCCGACTGGATTCTTCCAAAGGAAGAAGGACAGACTAGTGAAAAATAGTGATTTCTTCCCTAAAAAGAAAGTGAGAAAGCACATGGCAACTGCAGCATCAAACCTGGGCCTCTGAGGTGTCAGAATGAGCCCTGTTTCTCAGCCTGTAAGGAACCGTGGTGCTGTGTCCCAGGGAATTGTATTCAGCATCTTTTCTGTAACTTTTTCTGTGTGTTGCAGCAATACACACACATGCAGGGCCCTGTGAGGCCGAGCATGGCAAGCACGGGGTACTGAGCCAGAGAAAACTAGAACTTCGTCATCTTTATCACTGATTTTATGCAAAAAGGCTGGGGGTTTTTTTTCTGTTTTTTTTTCTTGGCTTCGAAAGTAACTGGTGGCAGAATGTGATGCATCTCATTTTTAGTTGCTGTGACTAGGGAACGTATATAAACATGGAAGCTGAGATAAATTATCTGGAAGACTTACATGCAGAAAACCACCACCTTTAACCAAAAGATGTTGGTTATTTTTCATCTATATGCTCTTCTCTGCTCAGCAGTAAAATCTGTGAAATACAATTTCTGATCATAAAATAATTAATGTATAAACACATATCTTCAGTCAGCATACGGCTTTTCCACATTTCTTCCTTCTATCAGAAAAACCCCCAAACCAAAAAAACCCCTAATTGCAGATGACAGCCAAGTTGTGTAAAACACAGCAGGGTTAGAACTGAGCACAAGGGGTCTGAGTGTATTGGGGGAGCTTATAATGTTGCCATCACAAAAATAAATAATACTACAATAGTAAACTTTGAGACTTCTGTGGCTGTCAACATGAATAGGATTAAGGTAAAAATGTGTCTTTGCATTCCAGTCATTTCAAGTAAAATGTTAGTCTCTCTTTAGGTTCCTTGCAGTTGAATTATTTAAACAAACGCTTCTAATGATCTACTCTTAGACTTAAAAGTATATTCTGTAATACAGCAGAATGAGTTCTTTTAACAAAAGAAGTGGCCGAGCAACTGAGCCATCGTGCCCTTTGAGTGAAAACTTGCATTCAGAACTGAACCAAATGTGAGCAGCAAGTGATGCTGACTGCAGCAATACTGAAACCAGCCCTTCTGTGTCCCTTATTTGTTACCAGAAATTCCCAAAGTCCACTACCTTTAGATTTTTATTGGAAGATAGAGTGGAATGTATATTTATCTGTTTTCCACTAAAAATAATATTGTCAGGTTGACATAAATCTATTACTCCCTCATGTTACTTACAATTAATATGTTTACTAACGAAAATACAAAGTCCATCCCCTTTTATCATGTATTTTTCAGTACTAGTACTGCTTTTCTGTTATCTGCAGGATTTTAGAGACTAAATAGAGTCTCAAGGCAATGCTATTTGTATTATTTTGGGGGCTTTTTTTCTTGCCTTAAAGCATTGATATGGTTGTGCTTTCTTTGGAGTTAATGAACTGTAGGAGAATTTTAAAAATGTGGATAGCAGCTTGGAGTTCAAAAGAAAAAAGCTAAGAAAATACTCGGCCAATATTCAAATTTTAAAATACTTCTTTTTCTTTAGAAAGACATTGGAACCTTACAAAAACTATAGGAAGTGCCTGATGAAAGGGAAAACTAATTTTTTCAGAGTGTGTTAAACATTTCAGCATGCAATATGATAATTTAGGATGCCATTGTAGAAGTGTCTCTTCTGCACGATCCTTAGTGAAGGGAACCTTTTGGAATGTTTTTGCTGTGAATGTTCCTGACTCAAACCTCTCAGAATTTTTTTTTTGTTTGGTTTTGTTTTACTGTTTAAAAAGGAGCTTTATCCCTGCAAGGTTTAGATTAATAGAATGAGCAGAGAATAGTCTATTTTACTGTGTGAACTTGATTCCTCAGCATTACTATTTCTGGCACTGATTTTTCCATCTAGTGTACATGGTAAAGCTTAATGGTGGGTAAGATTTCTCTCATTTCCTAGACAAAGATGTTGCTGAAATTAAAATACGAGCTTCTAATTTTAGTATCAAAATTGTTTCCAAATGTGACCTCTGCAGTGAAAACCAAGTAGGAACCGTTCATATTTAACACCATTCTCTCTTTAGCAACTGGTGTACACTTGTCCGTACTGCTTTTAATATGAAACCATTTCTGTTTCCCTGTTGATTTCCTTGATTCTCTGGACCATTGCAATATATCAGTTTAAGGAGAGAAAATGTGAAAAATTTTTAAAATAGTCCTGTAGAACATGGGGTTTGGTCAGGCTTTAAGTGTGCTATAGAAATTTTGAAGCCTGTTCTTTACATTTGGAAGATAAACATTTTTCTAAACACTAGGATATATACTCAGGCCTAGTGTAATTCAGCAAAATTCATTTGAAGTGAATGGTTATTTTCCTGATTTGCCTTATGTCAAAATTTGTTCTTCTGCCTCTTTCCATTAAATACTTGAGTAAAAAGAGGTATGTGAAAGTGTAAAAAAGCTACCTGGGTGCAGATAGCTGCATATCATACATTCATGTGTGTGTGGTTTTTAAATTAATACTTGGGTGAGCAGAAAATACAAGACGGACGCCAGTTGCACCTGTAAAAATAAAAAGGCAGCTTCTCTGGGAAACTGCATTGCTCAGTTTTTCTGTGGTAAGAGGATCCTTGCGTTTTCCACTGGCGTTAACCCCTTTGGAAGGAAAAATGCATGACAGCCTCAAAATTATGCTCTCTGTTAGGGAAAGGCAAAGATGAGCTGGAATTGCACAATAGTTCAATCACACAAGGGCCTTTTCTAATAGATTTCCAATAATTTTCTTAGACTACTTATGTTTTGGTGAGTAGAACCTGAACAATAGTACAGTAAACCTGATACTCCAATAGAAATGGTTCCCTATGAGCATGGGGTCCCCATTGCTATACAGACAGTCATGTAAGTGCAGTTTTAAAGCAAAATTGTTTTTTCAAGTCCCCACTATGAGTCTGAAGTACCTGCTTTGCTCTCCCCTCGGAGCTGAACACTCAGGGCACTGCCAGCTGAAGGCTGGAACATTTTGTTCTATGCATGCAGTGTTTTATTCAATGAAACCTCTGATGTTTATGTCAGTCTCCCTCCTGCTTCCAGGTGTGGGAGCAAGGTCCTGCATCCAGGCAGTCCCAGAGCAGGGAGCTGGGTTCTCAGAACATAGGGATGAGTTGTTATGGTAACACTGAGGGATAAAATTCCTGCTGGTGTAGTGCTGTTACGACCAACTTTGTTCATATAGTTCTTACTCTGTATTTAAGTTGCGTTAAGGTTTTTTAAATGTTGCATTTATTTATGTAACTAGGAAAACAATGGTTGCGAACCATGCCTTCCATTGATTTTCCTGTTGTAATTCCAATATAACCCTTCATTAGTAATCTTTAGGCTGCATTATAAAAATACTATGATTTCTGTTGAGAATTACAATAACGACATTAATTTATAGTCTTATTCTAGTATTATTCACACTTACTGGGCTGTGGTAGCATGAGACTCTAACTGCAAACATACACATACATACGTGTATCCAGGAGTCCCATACTGCACACACATACAGAAGGGACAGAGTATGTGATTTTGTTGAAGTGATTGCAGGGGGAAGGTGGAATTGTTTAGTTTTATTACAGATAAATGACGGAAGTAATACGGACTTCAGACATCAACTTTAATTTTGGTATTTGGCTTCAAAATTTTTTGAAAAGCAGCTGTATTTCTAACTGAGTCAGGGAGACTTCTCCACATCAAACCCAGTCTCATTCTCCTGTTGCCAAGAGGCAAAAGGTCTGTTTTTTCCCCTGTATAGTTTTCTTACTAAGTTACTTGTTTGCATTAGAAAAAAAAACTGTACCGTTTTCTTGTAATGTTTGGTGAACCGAAAAAATTTCATTGCATTTTATTTCTGTTGGTAACTTTTTCTGGGAATATACATTTAAGAGTTGACCTTTTAATATTTCAGTGCTTTGATCAGCCATCTAAAATCTTCAGTAAAAAGCTTTTAGGCCCTAAGAAAAAATGGCTAAATTTGAAACTTGAAATTTCCATGGATTAGTCACAGACATCCCTTGGGATGAACTGAAAAACATAGTTCACTGAATAAGTCTTGAAGCAGNCCCCCCCCCTTTTTTTTGCAATGCCAGTTTTAGTATTCATGCTGCACTTTAGTAGTGTAGACAACATAGCAAAAACTTCATTTGGTCTTCTCCTTTTAAGGGCTTTTGTGTTGGTAATAAACTTCAGTAAAATCACCTTTATTAAATTACGGCACACGTTTAATCCACATAGATGCTGATTCATCTTTGAAACAGCAAAGCGGGAAATTAGGGGGAAAAAAAATAAAGATTTTTTTGCACTGAATTTCTCATTTGCTGGCAACACCAAATGACCCTCCTTTCTAAAACCCATTTTACATGCCAGTGTGGAGTGACAGCCCAAGGAGAAGCATGGCCTCATCCCAAGCCCCACACTCAGAACTGGCCCTTTCTATCCACAGGGAGAGAAGAGACCTTTAGTTGTATCACCTTTGCATCTGTGCAGGATATTTTGTACACTAAAACTGAAACTTAGCAGAATCCTGTTAAAGATGAGTTTATAACTTTAGGCACCCCTTGGAAATTTATGAAACTTAATAATGTGTCACATGACAGGAAGGCAAAAGACTCAGATGACACCATTAATGGAACACAACTTCTAGGAAGTACTGTCCTTTTTCCACAACTATATATTATACCTGCAGCTGATACCAAGAGTGTAGAAGCCTGTATTTATCTGCCCGGATAAATACATGAATACTTCCAGTAGGTTCATTATTTTCTTACCATTATATTTGATTATAACAATAATATGTCAATATCATTCATGTTAGGACAGGTTTTTTTCAAGGAGAGGGATTTAAATTTACCAGTGCCAATATACTGTTATTGTGTGAGGTTCCAGTCATCCTTTAGATAGCCAATCTAAGGTGCACCTTATGTACCATATATTTTACCTTTAATGGGCTCAAAAGAAATAGTAACTTGAACTGTAGAGCTGAAGTTGGCCACATAAATAGATCTAACACTCAGCTCACAAACAGAATTCTGTATCTACAACCATTTTGGATTGTCTCTGTGTGTAGTAAGCAATTGCAGCTCTGCTATGAAAGTGATACTGTAATGGAAGTCCCTTTTTATTTTCTTACAGTTTATGCAAATTTTTCATCTTTGCTAACATTTCACTGCCAAAAAAACCACAAAGGAATTTGTGCTGTGTGTAACTTTGGTGTACATTGCAATTCACTTTGTTCAGGATTGTTGCACTCTAGTGTAATTAAAATGTAGATACTTAATATCAGAAAACTTGGTCACTGGACAGCTCTTGACTAGTTTAAAAACCTTTAAGTAATTTACTTTATAAAGGAATTTTAAGCCCTTTTTAGACCTGAGAAATTGTAAGTTTTCAATACAGATTTCATAATGTATATTTGCTTACTTTTTGCAGCTTATCCTTCTCTAAAAACCAACATTTTCTTTTTTTTTTCCAGTGTGTTATTTTTCCTTTCTTTTTCTTCCTTCCTTTTTTTCTAGATTTTTTTTTTTTTTGACCATTTTTTTTTTTAAATCTCCAGCAGCTCTTTCTGCGAGGCACCCAATTTTAAGCAGAGGTGCCCATGAGACAGAGGGAGGGCTGGGTTCGAAGCCCCCCCGCTTGTTGGAACGCGGTGCTCCGAGGCAGAGCAGGAGTGCCCGGACACAGCACTGCGAGCAGGACAGCCGGGCTGTCGGGAATGCCGCCTGGGAACAGGCTCTGCGAGCAGGGCTGGGAAAGGGCTGCCAAGGGGCCGCCGCTCACCTGCGGCCGGGCAGCGGCAACGAGGGAGCGGGGCCGGTGGTCCCGAGGCAAGAGTACAGGAAAAAATCGGGGCAAAAAAAGTTGCAAGATAAACAAAATTGGGTCGGTAGCACCCTTAAAAACCTGCTAATGCAACCACCCCCTTTAATGCCTCCTTTCTTGAAGAAGAAAAAAAATTAAATTAAAAACCAAACCACTTGTCCTAGTGCCGCAGTTTCACTTATGTTGATACCAGTTTAATGCCAAATTTTCTGTACAACACTATTGTTAAAGTACAGTGTACTGGAGGAAGTGTTTTTGCAAAATGCTTCGTTATGTTTTGAAGGGAAGGGTGTAGAAATACATCCTCATTCAGCTTGCTTTTACAATTTAGATCATTTCAGAATTGTCTATTTGGTATTTCAGTGTTTTTACCCCATAATTTAATAGGCCACTGATCCACTGAAATTAATGCAAGTTATCCAGCAGTAAATAGAACTTTCCTAAGTGACCTGCACAATGGCGCAATGTGTAATTGCTGTCCTTTCTCTGAAGTGTGCACCCCTGTAATCCCCAGATTGGTCCTTTCAGGGAATGGTGCACAAGACTGCTTTGCTTTTCTAGATAGATTTTAATTATTTTTATTTTTAATTCCTAGAGAGTGCCTTTAAAAAGAAAAGCTGTCTAAATGTTAAGTAAAGTTATTCTTGGTGATGTTTTTTTATAACCTGCACTGGAATTGTTTTAATGATACAATATAATAAAAAAGGGGGAATTTACACTTTTCCAGATAACTTAAAAAAAAAAAAAAAGTTTAATTGGATTATTAAAAAAAAAAAAAACCTACCCATGTACCTTATCATCTTTTAGTAAATACTTCTGAAGGCTGTTAGATTACAAACCACCCCGTATTGCAAATGAGCTGTATTATCTGGAGAGCAAAAAATCATGATCTGTTTAAAGGTGACCTCAAGTGTGGATGTCTGTATCATACCAAACTGAGAGGAAAGAATGAGAGATGCTACTCTGAGTTAAAATACAAGCAAATGAATTAGTGTGTTCAGCAGGAGTATTTATAATGAGTGTCCAATAGACAGAACTTGTGATAAAGGAAAAAAAAGGAGTTATAAAATTCTGTAATTGTATAAACTGTGGTGTGAAAATACTGGCTTACCACTATTTGCATAATTTGAATTTATTCAGGCATGATGAATCTTAAAATAATTCTTCCACCTCCCTTTTTGGAATTCCATTTCTGTTAAGTGAAGCTTACAAGTTGGACTTGAGGTAATTGTTTTCCTCTTTCCTGAATCTGTAATTTTTTAGTACTGCAGTAACCTAAAGTTAGACAACTTTCAATCTTATTTCACAACTGTGGTGACAGACAGAATGCATCTATGTATGTCCTTGACGAAGGGTAGCTTTGAGTGATGTAGAATACGAGCCATAATTGTGTAAAGGAGAGGCACTTTTAACCCTCCAAATGCACCAGAATTATCCCCAGCAGGAGCAGGCAAAAGAAGGGATGAACTTCAGCTGTTTTCACATTAAGAAAAAATGGGAAAGGAAGGGGCAGGTATGGAGAGTAAAGAACAAGATGATCTGTATTTCATATAGAAAGTATAAAAATAAATAAGGAGCTAAAAATCATGTCTGAGAAACAAGGGGGAAAGTAATTCAGAAAGCTGATTAAATACAAGTAAAACACTCTGAACTAAGCAATTTGTCTACTTAAGTCCGATCCTTCCCTAAAAAATAGGTCTGTCTTTTATATTTCATTGGCATTAAAAGTTGTTGACTGCACTATCACATGTAATCTGTTTTTTTCTGTGCAGGGTTAACATTTTCATCTATGCATGTTCTCTTAAAATAAATACTATCAGGAATGTCATGCCATTATTTTAAAACAAAAATGATAAAGAGTTTTAGCTGGATATGATGGCTGTCTGCTGCTAAGTCTGTTACCCAGAAATTTTGCTTGCTTTTACTTTTTAACCACCCAGAATTTATGCACACCCTCTGCATCCACAATCTATATGCAATAGAGACCAGTTATTAGAAGAGGTCAGAATTACTAGGTGTCATTTTACTGAAATAAATATTTGTGGGAAAGTTACTGTTTAAATATCTTGTCAACTGTGCCCTGATAATCTCTAGTATGCTTTTACAATAATTCCCTAAAAATAAATATTAGAAACATTTTGTGGTTTCACACCATTAAAAAAAAAAAAGTCGGTAAGGGAAAACCATAAAACATAAATTTTGCTTACAGAAGAAATGTGTATTCTCCTCAGAATGCTGGTGGTTGAGCATTTTCTGGAGATCTGAGGCTGGATCAAAATGGGTAACAGAGGTTCCCTAAATTTGCCACTGCAGGAGTCGTTGGAGCTGCGGCTGGGCCAGGCAGCTCCAAGAAACCCACATGTGCCACCCCGTGCCTTCTCGACTTGGCTGGTACTCTGAGAGCAGAACGCGCTCGGTGTCAGGCCTGAGGCCGGAGCTGGGCTCCACGTCCGTGCTGCTGTTCCAGCCCGGGCAGGCTGGCCGTGCCAGGCACAGGGCGTGCAGCTCCACGGCTGCCTCACAAGCCGGGATACCTGGGGCGTAGAACAGAGCCTTTGTCACCATCTTTACCACTGCAGGTCACTGAAATGCTGCACTTGTGAGGTTATGGAAGAGGGAAATGCATCTTTGAAAGAACCTCTGACTGAAACCCTCCACTCCATTTTGCGGGATAGTGCATTGGAGAGCAGCCACTTTGGATGGGATAGAAGCGAATATTCTAAGGGTTTTCTTTTTACATTGCGGTTTTTTCTATCACCTCATGATCAATATTTAGTGGAATAAAATACCAGTGAATATATTCTTTGTCCTGAAGAATATTTTACAAACTTAGACACACATGGGATTGACTTTTCAAATCAGTTGAAGCTGTCTAGCTGCTTTAAAAGTACATCAGGAAAGCACATAAGCAAAATCAATAGTAAGTGAGAGGGACAACTACGACTTTCTTTAAGTAACTATGTAATCCCTTTTTTCTTACGGTAACATATTTTCCACAAAGAATACTCTTCAAGGTTGAATCTTGTACAGTCTCCTCCCCCTCTCCACCCTCTCCCCCCCTAGTGCAGGGCAAATCAAATGCTTGACAACGTTTTTTGTTAGGAAAGCTCATGAAAAAAAATTTTGAATATACCAATAACAGAAAAAGTCTATATATTTTTATTGCAAGAAGGAGATTTCATTGGCTGAATGAAATGGCGAGATGTGACGCAAAAGGACACTTGGACGGTGGAAATGCTGATGTATGCCAAAGCAGGCGCACCAAGAAATGCTGTTGCTATGAGAGAAACAGAGGGAGAGGGAGGGAGGGAGAGGGAGACCGTGAGAGAGCAACTTGTGGAGGCCTTAGTTTTCCTTTTTGGCTTATAGCAGAGAGACTGCACCGTCTCCCATTTCTAGCAGGGAGGGTTTAGGACCTTCCAGTGGGTATTTTCAGGAGGCTGAACATTTAGAGGAGAGGAGGGAAATGAGAGAGATGCAGGTCACCTTAGAGCACAAAAGCAATTGGAAAGTAGGAGGCTGTATGTACTGAGCCAATGATCTGTGCTATGATAGATATACAAATTAGTACAGCAGATGAAGCAGCTTAGCTCATTATCCACCTGATGGTACTGAGACTTACAATTCAGAATGACAGAATTAAAATGCAGACACACACAGACACACACAGACATATAGTTATAATGACCCCACCTTTTCATCTTATGAATTATCCAGCTGGGATACCGACGTCTCTTGTGTAACATTCTTAAAGAGCTGCAATAAATTCACTTTGTGAGTCCATTAGCCAGAAAAGGGGGAAAATAATTTGCAGGAATTTTTTTTTGTCTCTCTTCTTCGGCAAGGGGGAAAAAAGTTTGTGCTATGAACTTAGCCTAGCTGCTTCTGGAACGTGAGCCAAAAGGGGCAGGAAGTTGTTTTACAATAGCGTTACAGTGATCTGCCACAAATGGAAAAAGCCAAATGTTGGACTCGGCAAGGAGAAAAAACATCCTTCTCCCCCTCGCTTCCCTCCTCTTGCCCCTTTAGAGAGAAAGAGGGAAAGGAACGCTGAGCTAGAAGTTCTTTTTTAATTACTTCTTTTAAGTAATGGAAAGATTATCTTACTTGCATATTCCATGGCAAGCAGGAGGGAAAGAAGTATCAAAGGGACGTTTAAAAAAATGCACTTGGTAACTAGCAACGGGACTTTTGGCACAATTCCTTGAGTTTGCTTGAGGTTATGGAGGGGGGATGGGAAGAAGAAAAGCAAGTCGACGCAGCACGTTTTCTTTAGAGAAGGGGAGGGTGTATGGAGGCGAAACTATATAATTTTTTCTTTTTTTTTTTTTAAGGAAGTGTATGTTGATCTTCTGAAGCTGAATCCTCAGGCATTTGTGGCCCGTCCTTGCAGCCTGGTATGTTTTTTGTGAGTGTGTGCGAGCGCTCTCAATCAAACAGCAATCATGGCAGCTGTTTTTCTTCCAGCACAGCAGTTGAGCTGTCTCGCCCAAATGCTTATCAGCTTTTGACTCGGTGCCAAGAGAGTTATAAGGGCCAAGCAGCCTGAGCTTGGCTGTGCAGCTGGTTTGGAAGTAAGGGCATGAGAAAACAAAATCACGAAGTTTTTCTGTCACATAAAGTATTTACTTTTTCAAATAGCCATTTTCAGCTCGGTAGGTTGGGGTTGGTTTTGCGTGTGTGTGTGCTGTAGTTCATGGTCCTTGCGGACTGCTGCGTTACGCAGAGCGGTGTAGGTGTGTGAATGCAGAGAGGAGCCTCTTCTCTCCGTTTTAATCCCGGGAGATATTTCCGTAGAAACCACCCCCCCACACACCCCCACCTCCCCCAATTAAAAGCTTCATTAGCCGCACTGCCCTGTCAAGCATATTGCCATAGCGTGGGTGCATTTACATTCCAGCGCAGCGCCTTTCCTCCCATCGCTGCCGCTCTGCCGGGTCCCCTCCCGGCGGCGCCGTCCCCATCGCAGCCCCCGGCCCGCGGGAGTACCCGACGGGGGTCGCAGCGGGGCCGGGCTCAGTGCGTGTCCGTGTGCCCGTGGCTGCGGGGGATGGAAAGGAGCCTGTCCGCGCAGGGCCGTGCCGCTTTCATCATCAGCTCCAGCCCGCTGCGTTTCGCTGGCTCACGTCCTCCTCCTCCTCCTCCTCCTCCGCCAGACTGCTCCAGTCGCTCACACGGAGGAGGCTGGACTCTGGAAAGGCGGCTGCTGCTCGCATTCCTGCTGCAAGGGCCTCCCCTTCAGACGGCCTTTGCCAGAGCAGAACTTTTAAAAATGCTGCAAATAGGATCTTCTTTTTTCCTCTGCTTGCCTGAGCCCTCCTCTCCTCTCCCAGCGTTCCCGAGCGGGGTTGGTTCTCGCCTCTCCTGCGCTGTACATCCCAATGCAGAGGGCAAAGCGCCGAGGGCTCGCCCCTCCGCTCATCCCTTTCCCTCATTCCCTTTTCCCTCCGTTAAGGAAATGTATTCTTTTTCCTGAGCAACGACTCGGGCTTTGCAGGTTTGTGTGCTCTGAGGATGAGGGCTTTTGCTGGCGATTTTCCTCCCCGGAGTCCCAGTGCACAGTGCTGCTCAGGGAACGAGCCTCTCGCTTTCTCTGCCTTTCTCTTTCTCTTTCATAGAAATATATTTTTAATGGCTGTAGGTATCTGCGCCATGTGAAATAGGGCGTGTGATATCCCTCCAAACCCCTTGTTATTGGACCATGGCTGAAAAGGAAATATGGGGGGGAGGGGGGGGGGGGTCTGGGGGGGCAGGGGGGGCCCAGGCGGTTTCGTC